>PVKA01014667.1:0-51854 GCA_004027165.1 Ctenomys sociabilis
AGCCACAGAGGAAAGAGATTGAAGTTCTATAGTGTGCCTGGGGAGAGTCACATGAAGAGAAAACTTTCTCTCAGGCTCTCACAGAGAGCAATCTGGTCAAGTATTGGCCGTGACTCATCCACATGGATGACACAGACAAAGGAACTACAGAATAATGTACAGGACTACAAGATAAACCCTGAGAAGACTTCAATGACCATATAGGAAATATAAAGTTCATGTGTTGGTATATAAGTTTTGATCTACCTAGGTCTTAACCATCCAGCAGAAAAGTATAAAAGTATAAAAATGAAGTATACGTCATGAAATTCTTTAGTTGTTCTTTGTCATGGAAGTATTTCACTTCTCCATTATACTTGAAAGAGAGTTTTGCAGGGTATATCAGTCTGGGTTGAAATTTGTTTTCTTACAAGGCTTGTAGGCATGTACTATATTTGACAATAATTGTTTGCGGAATTAAAAAGTATTTTCCCTTTAAATATGGAAATATTTTAATAAATTTAAAAGAATATGGATATTTACATTCAACAAATTAGATTCTGTGCAGATTATTATGTTGAAATGTTATCACTTTGAAAGCTGAAGAGATTATAAATGTTATATTTGTGCTATTTTACAGTGAAGATTCGTGGAACTGAGTTGTATTTAAACTCAGTTTAAATCTTCTAGAAAGATCTTCCTTCTCTAAGAATAGAGTGCTGTTTATTGAATTGAAAGACAAAATTTACAAATCATAGATGTTGCATTTTCCCACTTCAATTTACCACCATTAAATTCATTGTAGACACATTAAATATTGTTACAGAATGATCCATCCCTGAATGATCTGATTGATAGTCTGTAGATACAGGTAATATATCAGCCCAGGTGCAATAAGGATAAGGCAAAGGAAGTCTTCTCAATGCCTTGCTTGTCTCTCAGGATAGCATAGAATGTGACTGACCATGCCCATAGCTTATGCTATTGGTTTTCAAGTGTTTAAAGCTGGAATCTGAATACTGATCTAAAATCAAGTGATCACATCCTGTACAACCCTCCATCAAGAATAAATTTTCTTTTTTGTTACATAGGGAAAAATAAAAGAAATTTAAGAATCACAATCTACCCAAATATTATTATTTACATTCAATTAAATGGATGGGAAACCACAAAACATACAGCAGCATGGTATGAAGTGTTCTTCAAATTATTCACAAAAATCCATGAAGAATGCAACTCAAGTCAACAAATACATTCTTCCCTCTGATTCTATTGTGAAGCTGGACCCATCAAAACTGTCACTGTTATAGAACTAGCTAAATTCTATGTGTGGCAAACATAAATTTTTGGTTTGAAATCTCATTCAAAATCCATTCTAGAGCTGGTGAGATAGCTGGTGGTCTAAGCACCTGCCTGGCAAGCTCAAGGAATCGGGTTTGATCCCCTGCACTATATGCCATGTGGTCCCCAGAATCCCAGTCACGGTAGCAAACACTAGTAATCCCACATCTGGGGAGGCTGAGACAGGAAGATCACTATGAGTCTGAGCTGTGTAACGAGACCCTGTACCAAAGAAATAAATAAAAGAATTTTTAAATTAAAAAAATCCATTCCAATTAAGATTAAAAATTTAAAATCATACAGAGTTTATTACTGTACCACCATTCCTGTCTATGCCATCCAGCCTAGGTCTTTGGACCTAGATCGGGGAATTGTACTCTTCTGAGTATTTACTTTTCTCTCTCTTTTTCTTTTTCTTCTGTGACTCATGACATGTGAAATGTAGCACAAATGGAATAAACAGAATATTGATTTATGGAGAGACTTCCGTCATGTTCAGCAGTGTTTTAGCCTTCATGAGCAATGTCCATGATGAGGCAGCCTCACAAACTGGCTATGTGATGAGACCCATGTGCTTGTTTTTCCTTCATAAGAAGCTTGTCAGCTCTATAGAGTCCTGATGGGGGTCGGCCACTCCAGCGGACCCTTGCCCCTCCAGTTTGTAGTCTGTCCTTCAGGGTTTTTGCATCAGTAAGCATACTTTCCAGGGGGTTACTCCACTGGGGAAGGAACACATGGCTTGAGGTTCAGACTCTGTTCATCTTTCTTATGCCATAATAATCCAGATTTATGGTGTGATAACTTTAAGATGACAAAAGGTAGATTTGGAAAGTGTGCTGAAAGGCTACTGGGCAGACCAAGGAAGGAGCTTACACTGCCACTGACCGGGGGCACAGATAATTGACCTGCAGTGATGGAGTTATCAAGGGAGATGAAACACTAATGCAAGATAGAATAATGACAGAATAATAAGCCAAAACAGGAGTGGAATTCATAGGAGCTGACCCCAATGTCCCAGCAGCTCTCCACAGACCTGACCCTGCTGCGAGGCGTCACCATCATCCCCACCAAGAAATCAGCGCAGGCCAGAGAGGCGATGAGCAAGTTGGCTGGGGAGTGGAGCTGCTTGAAGTGGAGGATGGAAGTCATCACCAGCAGGTTTCCCAAGACAGCCAGTGCAGCGCCAGAGCCAAAGAGCAGGTAGACCAGCAGGCGGGGGCCGGGGGCGTAGGGACCTTTCATGTAGGACTCATTCACCTTTTGGTAGCACAGCTGGATGGGTGCAAGAGGGGTCAAGTCAGTGATATCCATTACTGTTTTTTGGTACCAGAGAAAACTGTTATCATCTATGGCTTCACATTTAATTTCTATCTTCATAAAACCTCCAAAAAAAAGATAAGGCAAGTGGAGAATTTTTATTTAACTGTTGTTTATGCCAAAAGAAAATGTATGGGCCAGCAAGGTAGCTCAGCCAAGTAACCACCTGCTTTGGCAAGCTTGGGGACCAGCGTTCAATCTGGGTCCACCCCTGCAGCAGACCAAGCCAATGACTGAGTCCAAACATGGTAGTGCAAACCTGTGATCCCAAGCCTGGAGGGGGCAAAATAGGAGGATCCCTATGAGTCTGAGCTGCATGGTGAGACCCTGAGTGAAATATATAAAACAAAAAAACAACTTTTATGCCCTTTTAATTTGCATAAATTTGATAACATTTATTCTTTCCATGAAATAGAAATTGAAATAATATATATATCCTAAAAATCCTAGAAATTTAGAGGTTTAGTGTGAATCCTGAGAAAATTTTGCCTGTCTTGTTTGTTGTGATTAATTATTAGACCCTGGCTTCTCACTGTCTAGAGAACCATTATGAATGACTTTCATGATGACAGTCATTCCCGTGTCTTCACTTTATGCCATCCAGTATGAATTTGTGGTAATGGAGTAGCATACGTAGTCATATCTTAACATCTAAAATACTGTGGATTTCATTTTAATATACTAGGAGAGTACAAAAAGCTGGGCTTTTTGTTGGGAGCCCGGGAAGACTATCACAGTTGAGAAATCTTTAAATAACAACACTAACTTTTGTTTAGTGTTGGGAGCCCGGGAAGCTAGGAAATGATCACATGTGTGTAGGTGGGACTAGGTCTCAGTGCCTAAAACAAAGGAGCTACCTCAGTCCTGAAATAAACATCCTGTCTGGTTCAGGTCAGCTATTAGTCACTAGGCAACCTTTCACGTGTTTCACGTGTTACTAACTGCAAAAGTATAAATAAAAGTAGGTTTTGTTTTGCTAAGAGTTAGTCTTGCCCGTCAGGCCTACCAGCGACCACCCAGCCCAGCTTTTGTCTTCTCGTCTATCTTTCTCATTCCTGCCACTGTTTTTCCCCAAGTAGAACCAATCACAGAGAGACCAACAAATCTCTACATAGTACAAGTTATTTTCCTCATGGAATCGAAGGTAAAAGCAAGTCTTCAGTACAATTAAAATTCATTACTTTTAATGTTTATTTTGTGTATTTGTTTTTAACAAGAATTTCTGGCATTAAAAAGTGAATGGTCAAAGAATATTCAGAAGTGGAAATTTAAAGATTCAGTATGATTGCACTTTGCATTTACCTTTTCTAGAACTCTAACACTGAACTCATGGTAGTGTTTGATAAGAATTTTTTCAAGAATGATGTTTGAATATATTTTAAAATGAGAGATACAATGTTTATTTAAAGATTTCTCAACTGTGATAGTCTGTACTGGGAAATTTAATGTGAATTTCATTTTCCTCAACAAATTCATACATATTCATTCCCATTAGCATTGGTTAACATCCCAAACTTGGTTTTACATTTTCCAATTTTATAAATCACACAGAAGTAACAATTTTATTTACATTTACTGAGGTTCAAATCGAATGAACATATTTTCATATTAAGATCAGTAATGTGTTCTTCAACAGCAATTATCTATTAATGGCTTTCTATTCTATACTTTCTTTTCTTTTCTTTTCTTTTCTTTTGCGTTAACAGGGATTGAACTCAGGACCCTGTGCTAGCCAAGTAAGTGCTTATTCTACTGAGCTATCTCCCCAGCCCCTTCTATTCTATATTTTCAAAAGCAGTTTATCACGTGTTTTTATTGTATAAATTCAGTATAAACAAAATGCTTTAAAATGTGTCTGAAGTAATTTTATAGGTAAAGATTTAACATATTATTTTTAGTGAAAATTTTCTATTTTTCACTAGTCAGAATCCCTAACATCTATTTTTATTAAGTTAATACTTATTGTTGCAAATAGCTCCCATGTGATTGGTGAGTTTTAATGCTGTGAAAGATGCCTAGAGTTGGATCCAATACAGGGTTTTGGAGCAAATTATATTATATAATCAATATAATTACACCACTTAGTCATTTCCATCCAGACCACGGGGACAGAAGCATGAGTGAGCTAACACAGAACACCAGGAGTTAGAACAGTAGAACTGGCCAAAGTGTCAGAGTGTAGATGACACTAGAAATGAGGAATGTGCAGATTCTATGTCACTGGGCTTCCTATCCTTGTGTCTTCTAGGGCCATCCTGTTCGTGTGTCCAGGTTTATTGTCAGTAAACCACCTGTCAGGATGTTTCCTGGCCCCTGATCTTGTGGGAAATAAGTAAGTGCAGGTAAAAGAGAACTGTGAGCATCTTCATCATTTGAACTGACCCTCCCAGTGGCTAAAGCCAGAGCAATCAGAAAGGGACCACTTCTGGTTTTGCCTTTTCCCTAAGTGCCATGCAACTCCGGGTGGGTGCTGGCTCATTTATGTTCTTCTACAATCTCTTATCTTGAGCCGAGTGTCATGTCACCCCCTCCTTCTAAGCTCATGGTATAAGGACCAATTTCCAGACACAGGCTGCACACTGCAGCCTGTTTCCCCTAGGAGAAACAAGTCAAGCAGCAAAAGTTTCCCTATTCTGGGTCTCAATGCTCCTCATAAGAGCAGGGACCAGGAAATATACTGACAGGGGGTTTACTGACCATAAGCCTGGACAAATGGACAGGACAGCCCTAGAAGACACAAGGATAAGAAGCCCAGTGCCACAGAATTTGCACATTCCTCATTTCCAGTGTCATCCATGCTCTGACACTTTGGCCAGTCCTACTGTTTTAACTCCTGATGCTCTATGTCAGCTCACCCATGCTTCTGTCCCCATGGTCTGAATGGAGTCAGGTCAAAGCAGCTCATGGGGAGTCTATAGACTTGGCTAGGGTTCTGCTGAAAGAAGCTTCAGTACTAGCACTGGACATCCTCCTACCCTTGCTCTTCCTGCTGCACTGTGGCAGGCCGGCTGACCTCAAATGGCACACATAGTTGTTTTCCCAAGGTCCCTTATACCTAGAACCCACCTTACAACCCACGGTGTGTGCTGAGCTGATCATCTTGGCAGTGGCCCTAACCAGTGATTGGCATGAAGATTCCCTAGCTCTGTTCCCAATGAGATGGGACAACTCTGATGTCTGTGCTTACAGAAGCTATCAGGTCCTCTGCCAGAGGATCCTCTTGCCCTGCAGTGGCCCCTCCCACTGCGGTGGCTCCTCCCATTGGCTGCTTTCCTGCCCAGGTCCCACCCTCCCTGCCTGCACTTTTCCTCTTGCTTGAGCTTCCTTCTCTGGAATGTTTGTTTTTGAGCCCCTTCCCAGAGGAAACAAACTAACTCATTCTCTTTCCTTTTCTCTTGGTTGATCACCTGTATCTTAATATAGTGTTTGAATAAATAAAACCTTAGCCACAAAATTTTATTTTATTTCTCCTACTTTGTTATGAAACACATAGGAATAAATAAAAAGAACCATGTGTTGATTACTACAACAGACATATGTATGATTGTAAAGCAAGCACATGCTGAATGACTCATTTATGCAGTATACATAGAGAAATTACCAATAACTGGCCCCTGTTGTCCCATCTGTGAGGTCCAGGAGCAAGATCAACGGTAAAAGAGAGAAGAAGTACCCAGAAAGAAAAGGCAGCCTATGGCAAGTATGAGAGATGAGGTAAAAGGATTATCATGAAATCCAAATTTTGAGTTGCTCTTACACAGGTATGCTGCACGGAACAGCAGGAGATATGTCCAAGGGCCAAGACGGATCAACTAGTATCACATTACCAAGAAGTTTCAATCCATGCAGAAGTCACTGTGTTCAGAGGGGGAAGATAAAGACATATTGCTACTTGGTCACAGGTGGAAATATTCACCACTGCACTCTTAGGTGTGCTAGCAATGCTATTGACTTTTTGCTGCATTTCATTAGATTTATACAAAGGAGTGCTTTACACCAAAGAAATAAATTGCTTTGCACCCAGTATAAGCCATAAATGTAAGGTTTTTTCCTCTCTTTTTTGCCCATAGTAGCACCCAATTCCTCTTTGTTAGGCCTTCTTGTTAGTAGCTATCGATGTTCTTTTTGTTTTTTATTGTTGTTTTATGGAATGCATTTCTCACACTCTGAGGAGCAGACTTAGCAGTGTTCCCCCTCCATGAAAGGGAGATGCTCTTTCCAGCTGTCTTCAACCTTCTCATTATAGCTAAGGGAACAGTAATCTATGAAAGAATTGTAAGGTCAATGTATATGATAGTTGGGGATCTGAAACATACGTTCCTGTCTTTCTTGCTAATTTTTCAGCAACTAATGATCCTGAACACTTTATTTTGCTGCGGATTGTATAGAAATTGCTTTTGTTAAGCACTGCATTTCTGTTCAGGTGGTGAAAACCTGTCTAGAAAACTCTTAAACACTTTCCTTCACATCCTTGCTATTTCTCAAATTGGTGGTGACACTGGAGGGGTCATCATTTCTATTCTTAACCAGTCTTATCTCCAGGTCGGGGTTAGGACCCTATTCAGGATTCAATCAGCGTGGCGTTCAGATACCCACAGCATGAGGCACCTAAGGAGACTGTGTTTGCTCTGACTTCTAGACAGGAAGCTCTCAGTCGTATCCCAAGGCTCTGTGCTAATAGAAATTGCCAAATATTAACATTAGATTTACTTCCTAGAGAAAGACTTCATGTCCTCTCTTTCCCCACTGAACTCTCAAACTTCTGTTGCTAAACCCTTTGTTCTACTCAGAACACTGGGGTTAGTTCTTGCTAGGCATGTAAAAGGGAAATGCATCTTGCGTAACACTTTTGGCAGCTTTTACAGTCTCTCAATGTAGTATGTAATTAATATTTAGGAAAGGAAGACTTGGAGGGTCTTGAAGTCCTGCTGTAAAAAAAATATTAAAATCCTTCAGGGGAAGTGGACTTGGAGGGAGGGAAGGAGAACAGGGGGAAAAAGAAGAATCAAGACATACTTTATACAGGTGCAAACTGCCTATGATGCATATGATCATCATGCATATGTAAAATGTACCGCAAGCTAAATTAATTTTAAAAAATTTTAAATCTTTTATTTATTTGGTACAGAGTCTCACTGCAGGTCAGACTTGTAGTGATCCTCCTGTTTCAGCCTCCTTGGCACTGGGATTATAGTCAGACACCACCACGCCCAGTTTCAGTGGCCACGCACATGGGATTGCAGGGCCAGTACAGTGAGCAGTACCAGCATTACTGAGATTTAACCCTGGTCACTGTGCTTGCCTCTCAGACACCTAGACCCTCAAGCTATATCCACAGCCTAATTTAAAAACACTTTTAAAAATTGAAAAACTGAAATATTTGAAATTTTGCAATTTTTTAATCACTCCCAATTAAAGTTTCCAAAATATAGGTATCTAATTACAATTTATTTCACTATGCACAAAAAACACACTACAAAGGTATGCATTAATAATAGCAATGTACTAAAACTCTTCTCCTTAAGTTAATAAAAGGAAACACAGTTAAGGTCAGTGCTCAGATTACTGAGATATGTGAAAATTAATGTAAATTTTAATGCACTTATTTTTATCACAAACATGCAAATGATGGTGTAATTTACAGTGTGCATTCCCATTATGCATTATGCAGTGACTTCTCCAAAACAAACTTAATAAATTCACATGTGCAAGTAGGACTGCCTAAACTATTTTGTAACATGTAATAGAGAATTTTTTGAGTTTATAGCAAATTGATTCCCCCGTGTCATTCACAAGACTTCTGAATGCTTTTCGATGGCTGCATGACATTCTATTACACAAAAATAACATAATTTACTTAATTTGATCCTATTTATGATTATTTCCAATTATTCATTAAAAGTCATACAACAAATATCTTTTTATTTTTAGAGTACATATTAGAATTAAACAGAAAAAATCTCAAGTGATACAGAATTTCACTTAAAGTGAGATGAATTTCACAGTATTTGTTGTAATAGATAGTGTTGTAATAGGTAGTTATCCGTATTACCAGGCACATGCATTTAATATACAACAAATATCATTTTCATTGTAATTACTTATCTGATTCTCTTTTTAGGTTAAAAAAATGGTCATGCTGACATGTGTTTTAAATTTTATACAAACTTTCTGAATTCCTTAAGAAACAGGAAAGTGAATTATTTTCTTTAGAGATGTTCATTGTCACTCTCAGCTCCTACATGGAGCTAAATTTGCCATTCTCTAATTTCCATCATGTATTACTGATTCTTCTAAAATTTATTAACCTGATATATGAAGTTATCACATTTTTGTCATCTTTCTTGATATTTGTAAATTTAGTATGCGGTGCATTTACTAACCATTTGAATTTTGTCTTTGTAAAACTGTTCGCAGAGCTGGTGAAATGTTTGTCTCTTATTGTCGAATAAAAATTTTCAAGCTATTATTCAATATTTCATTACTCATGCTATTGAAAGATTTCCCAAGTTCTTCACTTTTTCTTAATTTGACCTCTACTTTTGAAGTTTAAAAAACAAGTCGAATATAAACATATACAAGATTTTATTATGAATTCTGTAAGTGAATAATATTTTTTGGTGGAAACGGGGATTAACCTCAGGCCCTTGTGCTTGCCAGGCAAGTACTTATCCTACTGAGCTACCTTCCCGGCCCCTTGTAAATGAATAATTATTGAGTACTTTTTTATGTATTTGGTACAGGGTCTCACTATGCTCGGGCGCACAGTGATCCTCCTGTTTTCAGCTTCCCCAGCCCTGGGGTTGTGGGTGTGCACCCCCACGCCTGGTCTTGGGGTCTGTCTCAGCGCAGCTGAACTCAGTGGCCAGCTCTGCACCCCCGGAGGTAGGACTGGCATGGCATGTGATGTGGGGGCTGGACCCCCGGTCCATGCGCTTGCCTAAGCAGTTGCTTAGTCCACTGAGCTATCTCACTGGTCCTGTAAATCAATAATTATAAAAGTGATACTTGCTTCTAAGTTTTTTATAATAATTTTATTGAGAAACAAATAGCAATGAGACAGTTTCAAAACCAATTAGTAGGACAGTTTCACTAATACATTGCATATTGTTGTCTTAGTGGTTATTCATTGTACAAGATGCAGACACGATATCCTGTCCACAAAGGCTATTAGTAGAAATCTTTCTTCTCACTGAATTAAAAGAAAGTAGTTGTATATCTGTCCTAACTGTCCTGAATATGCAAATACACAATGGGTGTTTATTTGTATCCCCTTTTTTGTTTAGTTTTGTCATAGAGGGGTATTCCATTGTCGTTTAAATATTGGAGGTGCTTGAATTCAGCAAAATATTCTGATATAGTGCAGCAGTCCATCACAAGTGAAATAAACCAGACCCACATGTGTAAATTTCATATAGTCTCCCTAGTATAAGAACTCAAAAGAAGAAATACAAATAGAAAGGTATAACACAGTTAAAAGGAAAGCGAGAACTTGAGGATTAAACAACGAGGAGAGGGAAGGAGAAAAGCCAGGAAACATGACAGGGGCAAAGCCATACATTTATATGCACAAGATGGTTAAGGAAATGATCCTGAGAATTTTAAACAGGTTTTTAGAGCTAGCAGTCAATTGGTAGGATTCTCACCCTGACTAACTATATATGCTATTACCTGTGACCTAAGCAGCTGCACCGAAAATAGCGATGTGTAATACAAGGGTCATGCTTGGAATGCCTGTCATTCTGGTCCTCTAAATATGCACTGCTTGTCATGACATACCCATTACTGCCATACAGTCTGTCAAGTAAATATATGTTGTTGTTGTTGTTTTTTTTTTTAAAAAAAGGGTACTAAATGAAAACAAGAGACAAGAAAAATGCTTCTAAATTTTTAATGTCAGGAAGAAACAGGAATTCTTTTTTTTCCACTTAGGAATTCTTATGAATAAGAAGTACAATATTCTTCTAATAATCCATATGCCCCAGAACTATTTTGGAATAATATGTTCTTTCCACATAATTTAAAATGCATTATTATTTTTATCTACAGTAGTGTACACAATTTGGATGGTGTTTATTGAAAAAAGAGAAAATTTCACTGTGTTATGACAGACAGTAACAATAAGCTACTGTGCAAAATGAGAAAAGCAGCCTCATCTGAAAAGGAAAACCCCCTCCTGAAATTACACCACTTGCTCATAGTTGGTGTCTTGTTCGCACATCTCCCATCCCACAGTATATATGTGGTACCTGTCCTCACTCTGATGTGATTGATGTTTAAGACTCAGGGTCTCTGTTAAGAGCTCCAAAACAGTTGACACAGGAAAGCAGCTGCTGAAAATGATAGCCAGGTAAACCTTATCCTCAGGAAGACAGGGGAAAAGACATTTAGAGGTAAAAGGAAAGTGGACATTTGGAAGGAGCTAAAGTTAAGCATCATCTTGGATAGAAAAAGGTTCAAAAAAGGAACTGGAAAAATCAGGAGATTTGGAAATATAGACTTTGCATCAGTAATCAAATACCTTTCTATCAAATTCCTCAAGAAGATCATTTCATCAATAACCACTATCCCAAAGGTTGTGCTATGTGACTGAGGTTCCATTTCTCCTGTCCAGTTTAATGTTTCATATTCATGCACTGTATAAGAACTGCCATAATAGTGCTACAGTCCCATGGTCTTTATTCTTTAATTTCAAGTTTAGGCTGACCTAAAATGAAATTATGATTGAATAACTATCTTTTAGTGACTATCTTTTAGTGGCTAAATACAGTAAGTTTTACTGCTCTCCTAAAAGAAGGATAAAATAAAAACATAAATCAAAGGATTTAGAGCACAAGTTTAGCAGACAACCAACAAAATATCTCATAAACATAGGAAGATGTTATAAAACCTGAATCACTTACATATGCTAACATCAAATAAAAAAATATTACCACTGCTACTGCTAGGTTTTAGCTGCATTTCTCTCTTGCCCATTTTTTAATTCCTGATAGTAATTCTACTAATTACTACTAATACTTTTAATCCTTTTAGGCTATTGTCTAGTTTTAGAAATATTTCATTCTTAAACTATCAGAATGATGCATGTTAAATATAATATACCAAAGCAAAATCACATTTATGACAGGATGGCAATCTCTTTTGCAGTTAAGAACTGGTTCATTCCTCCAGTGCTTCATCATCAATACTTATGCATAACACTTGTCCACAGAGGTAGGGGCCAAGCACCACCAATGCCAATGCCTGACACAGACCCTGTGAACTTGAGGGATGGACTGGGGGGTGAATAGCAGCTTCGTACCAGTCCATGGAGGGGACACACAGGTGGAAGGGAGAATAATAGCAAAACGCTGCATCACAGCAGCCACGAAATGTATGAAACTCAGCTCCAAAGTGCCAGCCACTTACCCTGGACCTGCCCAGGCTGAAGGGCCTCAGATCTCTCCCTCCAAGAAACTGGTGCAGGCCGGGGAAGAAGTCAGGGCACTGGTTGATGAAAGCAACCACTTGAAAGGCAGTCTTCCCACAAAACCAGCCCAGTGCCAAAGTCAAACGTCACATAGAGAACCAGGCAGGGCCACAGTGAGCAGGGAGCAGTAACACAAGACCTGTTCATGTTCTGGAAGCAGAGGTAGGGGCTGCGGCAAAGATGCCTTGTTTGCACAGGCAAAAGTTCTGCCCTTTTCTAATCACATAACAAAATAGTTTTCTTTTTCCAGAAAGGGAGAAGACTCTCTAAATTGAATACCTACACTTCAGTTATCAGATGTTTTCCCTCTGCTCTGTCCCATCTCCATGTCAATTTTTATTTCTGAACCTGTGATGTAATGACCTGTTCAGTTTAAATGCTGTGTGAGTGTTACTATTAATAGAACTGAGAAGCAATTTTCTAAGTTCCCAAGAATTTAACTTCAAGTACTTCTTTTTAAAATTTAAGTGTATGTGTGTGTTGGGGTGGGGTGGGGGTACCAGGGACTGAATTCAGGACCCTGTGCTTGCCAGGCAAGCACTTATTCCACTGAGCTGTCTTTGGCCCAACTCCAACTACCTCTGCCCCATACTTTGTAGTCTAACAAATGATGTTTCACCTTGAAATTCATCAGCCATCTCTTGTTATCTGTTCTTGATTTCTGAGATCACCCTCTCTGTCAAAGTAATGTTTGTTACTACAGCACATACCTCAGGCTGTCTGGGAAGTTAATGACAAACACCTCAAGAAAACAGCCAAACGCCAGAGCCAAAAAACCATGCAGTCTTTGAAGTAAATTCGAATAAAGAGGAAAAAAGTATCTATGATCATGTCCTCTTAAATATACTGGTTAGAGCAGAGTAGGCTTTGTTGTAAAATTAATAGGGACTATATGAAAAAGGAATTGAAAAGATGTTGTCACAAATAATATATAAAAATCCTAAGCTCATTCTACAAAAAGAGACATATCATAATTAAAGTCTACGATGAGTGAAATTTTGCTTTAATAAATGAAAACTAATTTACATAATTAATCACTTAACTAACTAACACATAATTTTATAATCATCTGATGAAATGTAGGAAAAAGTCATTTAATAAAATTCAAGATGTATTCATTTCTGAAATAAGTTTCTTAGCAAACTGAAATACAAGTGTTCTGGGCATAGACAGTCCTTTACAAAGAGCAAATCATTTATGATAATAATGAAAGTTGAGAGTATTTACATCAAGATTGTGACAAAGCAAGTGTATGTTAGCAATCCTACTATTGGTGGGGGTTTGGAAAGTTCTCTATGACATCTTTAATTGCATTTGAAACTTACTAAATATTAACGTGATCCGATGTCTGTGTTGGTTTTCTCTTGAATGATGACACCATAGACTTTACCAAACCTCTAAATCTCATCTACTATGAAGGGCAACCAGAGCGATTATTAACAAAGTGAGACTGCAAGGGAGTTGTTACCACCAGGAGCTGAGCTGCAGAGCTGTGTGCGGATCATGGTAGACTGCTCGACCTGCGAATCTTCTGTCGTTGCTGCTCACCACGTGGCTGTGGCGGTTACTTAGATTCTCCGCAGCTGTTAATACAGGCTCTTACTTCCGCCTCGATGCTCCTGGGGGGCACAGATGTTGAAGAAAGAGGGAGGAACTTCACAAAAGCAGGAGATCAGCAGCCTAGTGGGCAGCGTCTTCACAACCATGCTGTGGCTGTTATGGGCTGAACTGTGTCACCCCAAACTCACGTGTGAAACTCCTAACCCCAATGCTGCTATCCTCAGTAAAATGGGGTACGCAGGGTGCACCCTAATTCAGTGTGACTGCTGTCCTGCTAAGAAGAGAGGAGGACCCAGACACACACCAAGGAAGAGCATATGAGAAAAAAAGAAAAACCCATCCGCAGGCCAAAGCTAGAGTCTCAAAAGACACCACAGCTAGGAAGCCCTCATCATCCTTGACTTCTAGCTCTGGAACTCTGAGAATCTGAGTCTGTGGTCTGAGTCGCCCAGCCAGAGGCCCCTGGTTACAGAAGCCCTGGCAACCTACACAGTATCCCTGGAGACAGAGAAAGAAAGAACACTTCAAGGGAACTTAGAGATAAGCATAAAAGAAACAACAACAGGAAAAAATCCAAACATGAGATTTATAAGTCAAAACATTGGAAAGAAATTATTGCATGTGGGAAGTATACATACAAAACACTGACACAAGTGATAGCGGTAAAGGGCTTTATTCTTTACTAGAAGTGTAGTAAATATCTTCACAATAACTTCATTTTAACTTTCTCACAACCTTGGTTCAAGCTAATTTAGTACATAGCTATTCTCCAATTTTGACAGGTGGTATTTGTCTTGCATGTAAGTTCATCATAGGTTTCTTGTTTTGAAAATATTCTTTATTTTCTCCACTTAGTACTCTCAGTTATTCAGAAAATAACCTCATCGCTGATGGGCTGTGCTTTAAAACTTTCCCACTTAAAATAACTTTAATGGCTTTCTTAAACCAAGGATAAAACAAAGCATAAATCAAGGGGTTCATGGCTGAGTTGTAATATGCACACCAACAGCAAATCTCACAAATACAGGTGGGCGTGATGAACCCCATAAAAGCATCAATTAACGTCTCAGTTGTGTATGGTAACCAGGAGATGGTAAATGCTACCACCGCGACCCCCAGGGTTTTGGCAGCTTTCCTCTCTCTCTTGGCTACGTGGGCTTTGTTACTCCCTGAGGATGCCTCAGAGGAACTACCCATAGTACTCTCAAGATTTATAGCTTGTTGCTTGGCTACCCAAAAGATTTTACTATAAAGGATTATCATAACAAAGGTAGGTAAGAAGAATAACAGAAAATCTACCAAAACCCAATCTTGATTGACAACTACTCGACAGCCACCTACGCAGTTGAGAGCACTTACTAAACTTTCCATCCCATCACCACTGACATCCGTGTAGGTCATGGTACCAAAGTACATCATGGGCAGAGTCCAGGAGACAGCGATGCAAATGCCTGACACAGACACGGTGAACTTGGTGGGGTAGACCAGGGGGTCAGTGACAGCCACGTACCTGTCCATGGAGATGAAGCACAGGTAGAAGAGAGAAGGTAGCAAAATGCCGCATCACAGTAGCTGGAAAGGCTGCAAAACTCTGCTTCAAAGTACCAACAGCTCTCCACGGACCTGACCATGCTAAAGGGCATCACAGTGATGCCCACCAAGAAGTCGGCGCAGGCCAGAGAGGCGATCAGGAACTTGGCCGGAGAATGCAGCTGCTTGAAGTGGAGGACCGAGATCAGCACCAGGAGGTTTCCAAAGACAGCCAGCACAGCCCCAGAGCCGAATGCTGCACACAGCAGCAGCCGGGAGCCTGCAGAGTAGGTCGTCTTAACGCAGGACCCATTGACTTTCTCATAGCAAAGCAGCATGGTGGCCTGAGAGACGTCGCAGCTCATGGCTCTGCTCCGGGACACTTGGTGCGCTCTTGCCCTTGGCTGTTGGAGACAGTAATCACAAGGACAGCAAACTGAGCAACTGCTTTCCAAGGCTTCCGCACAGTGTGTCCTTTTTCTGTTTTATTATGGAGAAATTAAAGAAAATTTAAAATTCAGGAAACAATTTTTGATAGGTTATAGCCCTGGTATGAATTGCTGAATTACTATGGTGGTCATCTAATATTGCTGAAGCCCTTAAAACAATAGCTCATCTTCCCAGAGACCGCCTCTCCCTTCTCCAACTCAGCCCAGGGTGCGGTTTCCTTTCACCTTTCCCGCGACCTCAGGGAAGGCCCTGATCAGCTCCTCATGTATGTAAACATCCCCCTCAAACCCCAATCCTAGTAAAAGGCATAAAAGCCTCAGCCTTCCTTTGTTCCAATCCAGAGAATTCCTTATCTTTCCAAATTCTCTCGTGTCCTCCAAGATAATAAAACCCATTTCCTTTTTTTCCTTCTGCCTGTTTCTCTGCTTCAACACCATTAACACCTATCAACTTTCTTTGTCTTAACTCACACAACTACACCTAAAGATCACAGCCAACCCCAAACCAATCTATGAATTTTCATGAACCCAGGAGTAGTCCCACAATCTGAAGAAATGGAGAAATTATTTAAAACCTGATTCTTCACTTCTGTGAAGCTTTTCCTTTCAAAGGACATTCATCTATTGGAGAAGTCACCTTTTAAAAGGCTTCAAACTCCTAAGACATTTTAGTATGTGAGCCAATCATTTTATTCAATCTAAACTCCTCATAAGAAGTCCATACAGTATAAGGTGTGAATCAGGAAAGGAAAATTATATTGATAACTATAACCAACAAGTTTATCTAAAATACATGTTTGTCTGTGCTCTGCTGCTTTGGAGAAACACCTGATTTCCAAAACCAAGAGATTTGAGTCAACTATTTTAATTTCATATTTTTGAAAAGAACAAAAACAGTTAAAAATATTAGAAATGATAAAGAATTTCACTAAACAAAATAATAGGAACTCAACAATGGTTGTTATATTGCATAGTGTTTTCTTTAAATCAGTTGTCTAGCCCACCAGACACAAACATGCAAAATTGGTTAAAAAAAAAAAAGGAAGAAATTAAATTGAATTAAAAAGTTATCACTGGGCATGGTGGCACACACATGTAATCCCAGCACTGTAGTGCAGGGGCAGGAGGATTGTTGTGAGTTCAAGACCAGCCTAGGCTACAAAGTGAGTTCAAGGCCAGCCTGAATTGCATAGTGAGACCCTGTCTCAAAAAGACACACACAAAATAAGTTATAAGAAAATAAAAAGGAAAAGAAAAAGAAATCAAGCATTAACTTCTCCTTTCAATTGAGCAGTAGAAACCAGCAGCACAACTATCCAAGCCATCCTATGTATTCAACTATTTTAGAAGAGCCCGGCCCAGCATTGTCTGCCTATATATTTGCAAGGCCCTGAACAATATAAAAATCAACAAAGGAAAGGACAGTTTCTCAAATATATGGGGGAAATTGTCATTAAATGCTTTATAGCGTTTAGAAATACCAAAGTATTTCTGAAGATTTCCCTCTTCATACTGTCTATGACCTGACACATCTAATATATCCTACAGAGTGTCCCCTTCCTTAGGTACAAAAGTGACTGCACTGGAGGCTCTGGGCCCTGCCTTAAGGCAAGCACGTAGGTAGCCATGCACTGCCAGGTTCCCCTCCTACCATCCACTCAACCAAGAGTGCAGACTTAGAGACAAGAAGGTCTAGACAGGTATCTTCCCCCCTCCACGGCTTCTATCTCAGCCAAAGGCAGACAGGGATCCCTGGAGTGCTCACATACCCAACACCAGAAAGCAGCTGACCAATGGGTTAGGGCATGACAGTCCAGGCCATGTAAATCAGCACTGGCAATTGTTGTGGCTTCAAGAGTCTGGGGTGGGGACACCAGACTCTGCCCAGCCCCAAGACTGCAGAAGACAACCCGCCATGACCTTCCATCCTGCATGAAGACTGCACTATGGTGCAGAGATCATGAGATGGCCCATGTGGGAGGGAAACGGAATGGGACCCACGTTGGCATGGGCTGGAGAAGCAGGTGGCAGATGGCCTGTTAGGGAGGAAAAGACCTGGTGTCATGCAGGACCACAGGTGAGTCTTAGTTTCAAGGGTCCAGCTTGCATTCCATTGCCCCCTTGATTCATTCCACAGAACACAGCTTCAAAGGTAACCTCATTAAGAAATGCAAGACAACCACAATAAACCTGATTGCAGATCTGTGGTCTGCATGATTTTACCAGTCACACCTATGGAACAATTCTGCCTACTTCATTTCAGATGTGAATTTATCTTCTTAAAACAGATACTCACAAATGAAGAAAAGAAACACCCTTCATGGTTGACTATAAGACAACCAGGTCAGTGCATATGAGTGGCAGGCCAGGCTGTTCTGATAGTTCTCCAAATCTTGCATTCCACTTTGGCACTATTACGAGGAATTTAGGGAGCTGAGGAAGGACATACAGGACTGAAGCCCGTAAAACAGATTTCAGGTCTGGAACCATAATTCAATTTCATTGTACAAGGCAATTACCAAGTAGGAGATAATAAAAACATCTTTTTCTTTCACATCAGTATATATACAAAATTCAGAGTACTCTAAAATTATAAACATGGTACTTAAATTGTTTATATTTTTAGAATGAAGTCTTAAATACAATACAGCTAAAGCTTTTAATAACTACCTTAATATATTACAGATAAACAGTAAAGATTACGTTAAGTGAGATGTGAAAAACTCAGAGTGGGGAGGAACAAAAATCGAGTGTGGACTTCTCTTATGGGATTAACTTCTTTTCTTTGTGGTTTTATGAAGTTTAAGCAATGACATTCTTTGTTTCTCTGCCACAGAGCAGGTTAGCATTAGGGAAAACTCCAAGGTGCAGAGCCGCAGTGTCCTGCACTCACTGCTATACAATTGTTATTTTTCTGGAACGTGGCCTCCCAGTGCTGGTGGCTTTGATATATAAAATAAAACTCACTCCTCCCTCCCCACCACCTACTTGAAATGGGTGACATTATGCAGCCACCACTTCCTGATTAGTCTCTAAGTGTCCTAGCAGGGATAAACTCTGCAGTAGTTATGGAGATTTTCTCAGAGTTGGAATGTAATGTATTGTATTGATAGAACTCTTGCCTCCTAGTATGAGTGAGGCTCTGGATTCAGTGTCCAATCAGAGAGGAGGGAGAGAGACAGACAGACAGAGTCTTTGGAGATGGATCACTGCATCTAAATAAATTTCCCTCTTCTAGACAACTAGCCCACCAATTCTATGTGGTCTGGGTTGCTCTCAGTGCAGTAAGTACTGTTTCATGTGTCTGAGTTTTCAATCTTTCTTTTACAAAGTTAGATAGTTTGGCATGAAGTCCTCCATCTTAGCCTAAGTCCATCTCTTCCTCTCTGCAGCCTCCCATGCTTGTTACATTTTAGTTTGTCTCCATTTGACTAACACTTCATAATTTAATTCCAATGTTTTTTCCTCATCACCTGTGCTTCTCGTTAGGGCCTTTAGTGTGTTCTTCAGTTCTTGATCTCACACTGAACATCCCACTGTGAGCTCCTCGACAGCCATGACCCCAGGGCTGTGTGGTTTCACTGAAACCATTGGTGCATGAATTCATGCTTACAGGGTCAAATGAAGAGCCCTTGGAGTTCAGGGAGTACATTTCTCTCTGTCCCTGTCTCTGTCTCTGTATTTCCTCCCTCCCTCTTTTCCCACTCTCTCTCTCTCTCTCTCTCTCTCTCTCTCTCTCTCTCTCTCTCTCTCTGTCTCTCTCTGTCATATATCATCTGTTGTTGTGCATGCATTTGTGTTTCAGCACTGGAGTTTGAACCGAAGTCCCTCACACTGTGCTATATGCCTAGCTCTTTATTTTTTAAGCATTTTTAGCCACAATCATCTGAGTCCCTCAGTTGCCCTGATGAGGAACAAACTCAGGATCCTCTTGCCTCTACCTCTCAGCACACTGTGCTTATAGGCCTGCCCCACCAAGTTTGAGTTTTGACATCAGTCTTGACCTGTGAGAGCCAAAGCCAGGGGCGACCAATACTCAGAATATATCTGTATGCCTTCTGGTGTTTGTACGCCCAGCGTCTGGGTGATTGGGAAGCAGAGACCAATAATTTTCCAATCTAGAACTTCTAATCTGAAAATGGTCTACATGTCTCCTTTGAAGTTTCCAAATTGGATTATTACCTTGAACATGCTTATACAGTTGTGTTAAAAACTGTCAAATGTATTCAAATTAGTCATTGTAAACCATGAGTTTTCTATATTCTAATTATTTATTATTTCTACGTGTTTCCTCGAAGTAGCATGAAAGCCTTTTGAACCTGGTTATATTTTTTGACTTTGATACATGTATTAACTCAGTTTGGGGAGCATTGAAACATGATCTTCCTCAGAGACAATTTATATTTGCTTGTGGCATATAGAGTAGGGAACTAGCAATTGGAATCACTCGGGTCACCAACATAGAAACTAAGATCAGTTGAACAAAACTGTCTTTTAGTATTCCCTAAATGAATGTTGAGGGAGTAGGAGGGCATTCCTTAAAAGGAAATTGATGCTTAGGGAATATTAGGATTGTGGGGTTTAACTACAAACATGGGCGATAGGTGTGCCTTTGGTCTTCTTTCTCTTTAATAACCAAAGTCTAACTATCTCCTGTTAGCCTAAAGAAGTTGTCAAAGTTTTGTTGGACTCCTCACCCACTCAGGGATTTCATCTGGAACTGGCAAATAGTACAAACAAAGTGTCCCTATGCTTCACATTCACCTTCTCAGATATCCTTTTCTCCTGGATCATGAATAATTTTTGAATATCCTTATCTGTGTCTGATACATTAAAGATTTTTAATAATATATTTCCAAGATATCCTAGACTTTCTTTGTAGAAGTATAGAAACTACCCCATCATTACTGGAAATAGATGATCCACGTGTAATGTAGCACTGTTAAGAAATGGAGTAGCAAATTTCTCTGAGGTAGCACTCATAACCATAGGATGACTCACAGTCACTGAGCGCACTTACACTTTAAAGGAACTAACAATTATGGGATGGCAGAGATCCATAATCTTATTTTTATGTTAGGGAAGGAACTACAGTTCAAAAAGTTCTACCTGGAAAAATTTTTAATAAGAATATAAATAATGCATGGTATAATTGTTAAGTTTTCCCTTCTGAAATAATTTGTTCTCTCACCTCAGTGAAAATAATTTTGGAACTTACACAGAGTGTCTGTACATTGAACCTAAATTATATAAGACTCATAGTGTGTACTCCTGTTTCTTATATTTGTGGTGGATTACCTAATCAAGACTACATGAGTATAACTGATTTCTAATGAGCTTTTAATTCTTTTATAACAACTTTTGATCATAATGCTGGTCAAGTATTGTGCCAGACATAGCTAAGGCAAATGCGTTTTATACACTATTTTCATCCTAGACAGCAATTGTGAGAGCTGCATGGGTAACATATTTCAAACTGTATTGGCAGGAGCCATAAATGTGCGGGGATGGAAAGAGAGGAAAAAGCAGAATATGACATGTCCACTGTGAGGAGTGGCAACATCCATTACCAGGAGCAGAGAGCTGCATGGCCCGATGTCTAGCAGGCAGTGTGGCCCAGCAGCCAGTATGCTTCCGCTTCTGGGAACTGCCCGGGTAACCTCCTGCTTACTTCACTTCCTCCTACTTCTGTTTCTTAGAAAGGGGTGGCCACAGAGATGCATATTGAAAGGCCCAATCCAACACAGCCAAGCACTCTGCCTCTTGTTTGCAAATCCCATAAAAATCTCCCTCCTGGAGCCTTGGGGCCTGCCATTTTTATAGGGATTGATTCCTTGTTGGTGTTCCTCAACATAAATAAATCTGCCTCCCAATCCTGGGTGACATTTCCAGGTTTCCGTTTGCCCTAGCAATGAACCACGCTGGCGTGGCTCCCCACATACTGGGCACTGAAGGCAAAGGTAAGCTGACACAGTTGGTGCAGCAGAACTTGCTGCTCTTGTTTAAACCAAGAGTGAAACCAGAAATGGGAACTGGAAAACTCCCTTAGATGTCACTAGATGCTCTATGCCCATGGCTTCTGGAACCAGCCACTCCCTTTGTCCAGGTCTGTTTTCCATGAATGATCTTTTCATTATTTACTCCATTTCCCAGTTGCTGTTCCTGTAGTCAGAAGTCTGAGAGGCTGGACAGGCAAATCATTTCTAGTTGTATTTCTTCTCGTGGAAAAGAGCATTAATGGGCTGTTACAGAGCCCATGTCTGGGCTCTGGTCTATGTTCCAGGTTCAAATCAAATAGAACCCAAGACCAAAATAGATTGGAATTTAGTGATCCTTTATCAGCCGGTCCAGGACTGGCCAGCCACACACTATACAGGGAGGTGTCCAACCAGCCATGCATCTCAGCCAGTCTGGTGGCTAGCCAGCAGCTCTCCATGCAGGGAGGCACTCACCAGCCCCCAAACAGAGTTAACCACAGTCTTTTATACCAAAACACAGCTGCAAGCTGTTTACAAGGAGGTTCACAGTTTTTAGCCATAAGTGAAACTTTTGTCAGATGGGTCCTGTTACAAGATACAGTGAAGGTGGAAACATATCAGCTGTGTAGCGCACTAGCTGGCTGAAGGATCCACACTTGAGCCAAGAAGTGATGCACAGACAGCTAAAGATCCTTACCAGCTTCTTCCAATAGAAATTAACAAGGGCCACATTTATAATAGGAAACCACAAGGTCCCTTGTAGTAATTTCCCACAAAATTCAGTTATCTCCTCCAGCCAATTCAGTCTGAAGCTACCAGCAATCCATAATAGTCTACAGGCTTTGAGTCTAGAACAAGAGGACAAGAAGGCTATTCTGATCAAGAGAAGGAAGAGAGTGTGCAAGGTTGCACACAGCTCCTGCCCTGTGGAACACAGGAAATAGAAAAGTGAGAAGTGTTGGGAGAGGGAGGGGAAGGGGCGGGACAGGAAGCAACACCAGGGGTTGAGGTCAATCCAGCCAGCTGGCATGGGGGAGGGTTTAAGTCTCAGGATCTGTGAGGAACCATAAGTGAGGGCTGAGGATTCTGAGAAATCAGTGCCAGTAACACTAACTCCAATAGGATTCTGGGCCATAAGTTGAGGCCTCCAAGGATAGTCCAGGAAAAGGAGGCAGATTTTATTTAGGTTTCTCCTGGCTTCCAACTATTATTTCTTTAATTTACTAAGAGGATCAATTACAATGACCATGGAACTTTAATTCTTGTATAACCTTACAAATACTTAACAATATTAGCTCTGATATTTAGTATAATTTTATTTGGACATTTGTGCTGCATTTGAATGTGTGCAGACCTGTTAAACCTCATTTACAGAGCTAAAAATCTAACCAAAAAAATGAGAGAATATATTCTGCATCATCCAAAGCATTAATATTATTTTAGTTAGCTTTATTTTTTTAATGTTGTTTAGTGCAAGGTCTATAGGGTCTCACTTCACAGATCAGACTAGTAGTGATCCTTCCGTGTTCAGCCTCCCAACAGCTGGGATTACAGGCACATGCCACCATGCCCAGTCTAATATCATTTATATTAGATATTATAAAGATAGGTTATAGATACACTAGTCCCTGAAAAAAGAAGCATTAACTAAGCAAGGTGATGGATATGTGAAATAGCTTGTAGGAATCACTACATTTTATTTTATTATATTAACTTTTGTTGTTGTTAACACAGGGTTTCGCTATGCAGTCCAAACTCATAATGATCCTCTTGTCTCAGCCTCCCAAGCACCGGGACTACAGGCGTGTACCACCACACCTGGTTCTGGGGCTGCCACAGCACGTAGTATCAGGGATCAAACTCAGGACCTTAGACCACTGAGCTATCTCTCCAGCCCTACACTGTAGATATCTACATTACAACATCATATAGTATATTGTAAATTCAGACAATAAAAGAAAATTCTTTGAAATGCTCTTGAAAATCCAAGATAAGAACAAAACATTCCTAGCCTACAAGTAAATAGAGGAATAAAAAAAATACTGAATATATGACTACGAAATTGCGGTTATTGCCTTTCAAGTTCCATAAATGTATTTCAACATGTTGCAATATTTGCTCTATAAAATTGGAAAATACTGCATATTGCATTGCCTAAATTAAAGGTAATGCATAGCTTCTTATAGTGAAAGTGAATATAATTTTACATTGTACATTATAGAATATAAAAATTAAGAAATTTTAAGTTAATAAACTTTCTCCTGATATGCAAAATCTGACTACAGAAAATGTTTAGAACTAGTGTGTCAGAAAATCTTATCAAATGAAAAGAAAGAAGCCAGGCGGGGTGGCACTGGCCTGACTTTCTTTACTGGAGAAGGCAAGGTGGGAGGAACCTTTTGACCCAACCGGGGCAGCCTGGGCACAATGTCCAAAAATAAAGAGTCCTCTTCTAATTCCCAGGAGACAGACACATTTGTTAATGGTAAAATTGTGTTAGATGCTAGAATATTGACATTGTGAAGGTTCTTCTACATTTGAAAAATATCTTTTCAAGAAATATCTTGAAAACCAAAACATAAACCAAGAAAGAAACATAGAAAATGTGACTTCCATTTCCAGTTTCTTGTTTTATTTAATTCAGAGAAGAAAACACATTGATTCTCCCACCTTCCAAATTGGAATTATTAAGACTAAACCTGCAAGATTCTAGGCATTACTACCTAACTCCATTTTAGTTCTTTAATGTAAATCAGAGCAGGAGGACATGAATAGCTAATGTGAAAGAGTTTTAGTGACCATTGACATGAGCATATTAATAAACAAGTCTCACTAAATGAAAATACTATGTCCAAAAAACTATGAACTCCTTGTTCATAACAGAAACTTGTTCATAGTATTTCATGACATACTTGTTCATAGAGGTGGCAATGTTCTCAGGTATCAGAACAGAACTGTGATCAGTGCCCTGACCCCTCCTGCCACTATCCAATTGTGCTACGAAAATGTGAATGGGTCTTGCATCAAAGCTCCCTACGCCCTCGGCTCCCGCCTGCTGCTCTACCTGCTCTTTGGCTCTGGCGCTGCCCTGGCTGTCTTGGGAAACCTGCTGGTGATGACTTCCATTCTCCACTTCAGGCAGCTCCACTCCCCAGCCAACTTGCTCATCGCCTCTCTGGCCTGCACTGACTTCTTGGTGGGGACGACAGTGATGCCCTTCAGCATGGTCAGGTCTGTGGAGAGCTGCTGGGACTTTGGGGACAGCGCCTATGAATTCCACTCCTGTTTTGATGGCTTCTTCTGTTACTGCTCTATCTTCCACTTGTGCTTTATCTCCATTGACAGATACATCGCTGTCACGGACCCTCTGCTCTGTCCCACCTGGTTCACTGCCTCTGTGGCTGGTATCTGTATTACTTTCTCCTGGCTGCTTGCTATTGTCTATAGCTTTTCTGTTTTTCACGCAGGAGCAGATGAGGCTGGGCTGGAGGAGCTAGTGAGTGCCCTCACCTGTGTGGGAGGCTGCCAGGTTGGAGTGAATCAAAGCTGGGTCTTGATTGATTTTTCTATTATTTTTCATCCCTGCACTTGTGATGATAATAGTTTACTCCAAGCTCTTCCAAGCAGCAGGCTAGGAAAATTGAAAGCCTGAGCAATAAGACTGCAAAACCCTCAGACAGCTACAACGACAGGGTGGCTCGGAGGGAGAAGAAAGCAGCAAGGACCCTGGGTGTCACAATGATAGCTTTTCTGATTTCGTGGTTGCCTTATTTCATCGATTCTGTCATTGATGCCTTCCTGGGAGTCATCACACCCACGTGTGTGTATGAAATATTGGTGTGGATCACTTACTGCAACTCAGCCGTAAATCCCTTGATCTATGCTTTCTTTTATCCTTGGTTTCGAAAAGCCGTCCAACTATTACAGGCAGAGTGCTGAGGGAGAGTTCCTACGCAACAAACTTGTTTCCTGAGTAGATTCTTGTTTTTGATTAGAGCAACTGAAGAGTTTCACAACTGTTTCACTATGGGAAAAACAAAAGATCATCCATATGCAAATCTCTTAATGCAGAATAATTAAATTATGCTTCAACTTTAACCCAAATCAAATCAAAATGAAAAAATATTTTAATAATTTTATTGAGAAACAAATAACAATGAGACAGTTTCAAAACCGATTAGTAGGACATTTTTAATAATTAATACATTGCATATTGTTGTCTTAGTGGTTATTCATTGTATAAGATGTAGACATGATATCTTGTCCACAAACACTATTACTACAAATCTTTCTTCTCACTGAATTAATATAAAGTATCTGTATATCTATCCTATTTTGAATATACAGATACAAAATGGTCATTCATTTATATCCCCTTTTATTGTTTAGTTTTGTCAGAGATGGGTATTCCATTGTCATTTAAATATTATAGGTGCATGAATTCACCAAAATAATCCATAAAAGTAGTGCATTGTCTGTAAGACTGGCAATGTCAGAAGTTGACTTGAGTTCAGCGTATTAATATGGCTTTACTTTTTATACTTCATTTTTATTCAAAGTGAAATTCAGTTACAATATTCCTTGCCAAACACAATTTTAAACCTAATCCTAATGGAAAGGACACAGTCTTGGAGCCAGCTGTGCCATTTATCCCAGTGATCTTGGGCTTGGTTTTCTCTGGCCATTTCTTTGTAGTATTCTCCAGGAAATTTAAGGGAATATATATAAAGGACCTAACATAGTATTTGCTAATTCTAAATCCTAGCATCTGTAGCTTTGTGATAGTTTAGTCCCTGGATATATCACTTCTCCATCATTTTTATTGTACTTTCCTAATAAAATGTGAATGAAATTGAGAGAAACTTTAAGGTGCGCCAACCCTTTGCTAGGAGAAGCCATGCAGAGTCTCTCTGGGTATTCGCTTTCTGTCTCCAAGAGGAGAATTTTAGATCTTTCAAAAACAAATCAAGAAATAGCTGTATTAATTATAAATCAGTTCAGCTGTTTGCCATGGGAAAGAAAGCCAGCACTTTGACCACACCCATTCCTATTTTACTGATCATGGCATGGATGTGCAAGCTGTGGAATTCAGACAGTAAGAAGCTCGCCCTGAAATATCCCTCCACTCTAGAGAGGAACAAGGTCAGCCAGGACAATCGGGCTGCTTAGAGCCTGTAGAGGACAATTCTAAAACAAAGCATTTCAGAAGAACAACTTCTGGTTACCATATAGACACTATCAGCAAAGGTCTGTAGAAAGACACCATCGTCGGAAGGAATAATTGGTATCATTCAACAACTTAATGTATAAAATTCGCTCACTTGTACTACCTTGAAAAAGTGTTTTTACTATACAATGTTTTTGTCCCTAAAGCTCAAAGGACGATCATTCAGGTAAATATATTTTTAAGCAGTAAGGCAGGATTGGTCTACACACCATAGTTATTTTATACTGTGGTCATTTGGATCCACTGAGAGCCTCTTCTCCCCAATGATACTGCTCCACTTACATCTTTGATTGCCATACACATTGTTAAAACTACATGTAACATTTTTCTGTGCATGGCAGTTAATTTTTATGAATAACTATATGATCGTGTTTATGAATGTTATGTGCCTTTAGAACCTCATGTATTTAGACCAGACTTGGAAAATTGTCTTTATTTTTCTGTGTAGAAAAATTTAAAGGAAAAAACTATTCTAAGTGGATTTTAATAGTTCCCACTTTTTAGGTGCCAAGTAGTTCAACCTGTCACATTTTCTTTCTTCATTCTTAATTGGTGTGTTGTTGGTATTTGTGTTCCCCCCAAAACTTTGTTTCTCAGAAGAAAGTCCCTTCTTGTTTATTTGTGTTCTACTAGCAGATACCCTTACTATACATGGACTATGGTGATTAGTTAATAAAAGTGAAATAATTATGTGTTTTTCCTTTAATTATAGTGTTTTAAGGAGTGTGTATGAAGATATACAAAGCCACATTAAGTAAACACAATTCTGTATGGGTCATGTTGGATCAAGGTTGTTATCAGACAATGTTCACCTCATCCATGCTAATTTTGTGTTATTCAAGTTTATAGACATGTCATTTACACACTGAGTTTTACTTGAACTACCTTCTGGAAAGAGCCTCCCTCTCTGAATGGAGGTTGTTGGATTTTGAATTCAAGGGAAAGAATATTTGCGAACTAAGGGCATTATTTTTTCCACATTCTCTTTGCCCCCTGGTGAGCATTCCATGATGATAGACACACAATGTACTAGCACAAAAAGAAACCCCTAGAAGGAGCTCAAGTGTTTTTGTTTTGTTTTGTTTTGTTTTTTGGTGGAACTGGGGATTGAACTCAGGCCCTTGCATTTGCTCAAGTGTGTTTCATTGATGCAGGATGTCTTAGGCCACATGGATCAGGCTTGAGAGGACAAGAGGGTCTGGCCAGGACTGAGTGTGGAGGTCGCTCTCAGCTGCTCCAACAAGTGGTCCTGGTGCAAGCTGTCCTTTGAGAGCTTTGTCTCAATTGTCCTCCCTTATACCAGGCTAATTAATTTGTGAATTACTTATGAAGGACTCTACAGTACTTGCCATTTTAACTGTAATTGGAATTCTGATTCAAAAAGTCACCTCTCAGAACTTTCAAATCCTTACTGTGTTGCCGTCAAGGACATGAGATGATAACACAATGCTTGATGATCACTTTTGTCAAGCCGGCTAGCTAGATCCCTCTGGTCCCTGTTTGTGGGAGTCTTTCTGGGAGGTTTTCTTTTTACGCTTGTCTGAGTTTATGGCTACATTTTTTTCATTTGTTATTTTGCAGACAATTTTGAAAACAAATTTATTTATATGTGTTAATTGCACATGTCAAAAAGGTTCAGTGTGAAGGCTTTTTTCTTTCTTTCATTGTATTTATATTTATTTATTTATTTTCTTTCAGTAAGGTCTCATGTAGCTCTGGTTAACCATGAACTCATTACATAGCCCAGCCCTGCTCTGAACTTCCAGCATTGCCCCACCTTCAGTCTCCAGAGTACAGCCCTGGGGTCACTGGTGAGTGTCACCACACCAGGTCATTTGTCAATATCTGGAAACATTTTTGTCTAGCACAAATAGAGGAATTCTGTTGAGATCTAATAGTGGCGTACTACCATATGCCACAAAACCTACAAAGTAACTCTCCATTTGCAAGTTATTAGAACTCAAGTATCAATAGTGCTTAAGTTGACAAAGCCTGGCATATGCTTCTGCCAGCAGAAAACGTAATGGCATCATTTCCCAAAATTAGACCTTCCAAAGATATTAGAATGAATAGGAAATAATTTTGGCTATTAATGGTTTTGGTTCACAATCAGATGACCAGATGGACTAATTCAGACCCCTTTCACTCCGTATAGTGTGCAGAGAAAGCTCACAGTTCTCTTTGATGTTGCAGCTTTCTACTCCATCTCCAGGAGGTGCTTTTCCCTGTTCTGCACGATTCTACCATCCCAGGGGTGTGAATGCTCCCAAGCAATCCTCTTCATCTTCCCACTTTCTGCTCATAATTCTTTTCCAATGCTTCTCTGGCATTCAGAGCAGAGGGGACAACTGCCAGGAATCACAAGCAATTGTGCATTTAGAGCCTCATTCGTTTGTCACAGGGATGGAGATGGGTTGTAGGTGAAAGCTTGGTTCTCATCAGTGCACTGCTGCTGAACTCCATGCAGTTCTTTAAAGCTTCTGTGCAACAGTTCATCGGTCTCTTGTTTATCTCACTGAATTTTATGTTTTGCTTGCGGTAGCCACTGCAGATGCAGGTACATCTCTTAACAGGATAGGAAAAGCCAAGTCAACCTGGAAAGCTTGCACCCTGTTATACTTTTTAAAACCATTTTTATTAGTAAATATTTGTCATATATAGATCACATTCATAATAAGGAATTTGTATCTGTTCATAATATACCTTAATTCTTTTCCTCAATTTATTTCTCCTCCCTTCAATTCTTCTTGCTCTTCCCATTTTAAAATCTTGATTTTCACTTTTGTTTCCCTTCTTTTTTTTCTTTTCCTTTCCTTTCTTTTCCTCTCCCCATCACCCATTTCTCTTTCCATTTTATTATATTCTTCCTACTTTCAAATATCTGTCTTCCATTATGCTCCTTTTTCACCCTTTTGGTTTCTCATACAAGGGAAACAATCTGATATTTAAACTTGTGTGTCAAATGTATTTCCTTAGGATTATGGCATATAGTTATAGTAACTATTCTTTAATAGTCATGCATTGGTGGGAACATAAAAGTGGGAGTAGGATGTACAGGAAGGAAATAGAAATTATTGCTCTGGAATACACAGGGTAATTGAATGTAATATAGAATAGAGAATTATTTGTCCAACAACTTTCCTAGCAATCACTGTTGAAAATAACCTTCCAAATGCACACTGCACTGTAGGGAATCAATGCAGAGACTGCCACTGGTGGCCTCTGTTTAGCTGAATGGACCCCACCTGAGCCAGCACTGCAGGCCTTGTGTTCACAGATACGGATCCACCGGAGGTGCTCTACCAAGTGCACCAGCACACCCCACATGAGTGCCTCAGAGAAATTCTAGAGGTAAAACTAAACTATAAAATGTTATCTCTGTCAAAAGGATACAGTATCAAGAGGTATTTGTTTCTTGAAACCTGTCACAGTAAATCTGCTCAGCATTACTCTTGTCAGGTTTTTCTAGAAAACTTTTGCCATTTATCATCAAAATGGAAAGATGATGCTAGAGATAATATCCGAGTATCTCCCCTATCACAGGGCTGGTTAATGCACAGGATTTCAATCACACTCTGTTTTGAAAATCAAGGGAGACAGCTCTTCTGCACACCCAAGCCACAGCACCATGAGCCCCAACCTGTCTCCACCATCCAGCTTGCAGCTCTGCTCCTAAAGGCAAACAGGTCCTGTATGCAAATGCCCTACTCCTCTGGGCCCTGGGCTCTCCTCTATATGGTGTGTGGCTTTCAGGCTGTGCTCACTGTGTGGGAAAGCCTCCTGGTCGTGACTCCATCCTCTACTTCAGGCAGCTGCACTCACCAACCAGTTTCCTGATCACCTCTCTGGCCTGCGCCAACTTCCTGATGGGCGTCACCGTGATGCCCTTCAGCATGGTCAGTCCATGGAGAGCTGCTGGTACTTTGGGAGGAGCTTCTGCACTTTCCGCACATGCTGTGATGCAGCATTTTGCTACTCTTCTCTCTTCCACCTGTGCCTAATCTCCATGGACAGGCACGCTGTGGTTACTGACCCCTCTGTCCTATCTCACCAAGTTCACGGTATCTGTGTCAGGCATTTGCACTGCTGCCCCTGGGATGCAGTGTTGCCATGTTCTGTGATAAAAGAGGTGTCCGTGACACTCAGCTGGAAGAATTAACCAGTGCCCTCAACTGTGTAGGAGATTGTCAGCCCTTTCTAAAGCAAGACTGGGTTTTGGTAGATCTTCTTTTCCTTGTCATACCTATCTGTGTCCTTGGCTGTGACCTTGTTTAATCCTTTGAGGCTTTCCAGCTCCAGCCACCATTGCCAGCCTCAGCATGGACTAGTGACTCACAGAGGTTCACTTACTACGGGTCCACCGGCCACCTCCAGAGGAGGAGCCCAGGCCTTGGACAGTCTCATAAGGACACATGGAAGCCAGTTGGCTAATTTGCAAATTGCTTAGAGCTGCTTTGTAGTGGTCTTCATCACATGGGCAGCGGGCTCCAAGGCAGAGGCCTCACAGTGGGAGGGCATGATGGAGCACAGCTGCTTAGCTCATGGTGGCCAGGAGGCAAGGCAGGGGGTGGTGCCAGAGAAAAACAGATGAGACGCGGTCCAATTCCAGGCCCATAGCCTTATGGCCCACCCAGGCCCACCCAGAAGAGTACCCCACCAGGTCCCCAGGTAGATCTCAAAGCCAATCATGCTGACACTCCACTCCAACTACTAGAGCCACTGTCGCATTCAGGGCTGTCACGCTGAAGAAAGATTATTATGAAAGGTATAGAAGACTCTGCCTTCTTCTTTCAGTGAAGTTCTACTTATCTACTAAATCTTCTGTGAAACAGCACATTTAGGGTTAGTGTTTACTTACCATTAAATAGGAATATTATCTAACTTTTGTATTTAGTTATTTCTGCTTTGTTATACTCCAGAACTAGGGAGCATGCTATTTTTTTTTCTCAAGTTTGCCGTAGCTAGCTAGGTTGACCTACTGAATGGAGGCTAGCTGATATATGAAATTATAATTATTTATTATTATCATTTCATTAACATATTCATTGCCTTTTATTTGCTAAGCTCATATATGAAAATTAGTTCTACTGTCAAAAAGGGTTCCTACCCTCCTATTTACTTATACAAGTCCAAATGTGCTTGAAGGCTCATCAGGAAACCTTCCTACTCAAAAACAAAGTCTAGTTCAGCTCCTTCTGTAGACCTTCAAATCATAGTACAGCATGTGAATGAGAAAACAGTTTTACAGAAATGATTCACAGGCTTGGCTGGTACCATATTGAGGAGGGCAGCTTGGCCAGATTTCAGACATTTAGGGCCATATTCCGGTTTCTTTTTTTTTTTTTTTTTTTTTTTTGTCTTTTTGAGACAGGGTCTCACTATGCAATTCAAGCTGGCCTTAAGCTCACTTTGTAGCTCAGGCTGGTCTCAAACTCACACCAATCCTCCTGCCTCAGCCTCCCCAGTGCTCGGATTACAGGCATGCGCCACCACGCCCGGCTACTATATTCTGGTTTCTTACCAGAGTGTCAGGGGTGGAGTAGGATGGGAGAGAACTGGTTAACAGAAAGGTCAGCCAGGCCATGGCCACTGGGACTTCGAGACTTTGTATTCCTGACACTTTTCAAGTCCTCCATAATGAAAGTTAGAATGTGTCATCTACGGTAGTAACAAAGTTATTGTCCTGAAAGAAAATTGTATACATAAATAACTCCTTATCCTTAGCCATTTCTGTGATAGTTACTCACACATAATTATACTACTAATGTGGTAGAAAGAAAATGAAACCATATTTGGCAACCAGTGATAGGTAACTAGCACGACTTTAATCAGAGACCCGTAGCAGCAGGAAGGTGACTATTCCAAAGGTTTCCTGATGTATGTATGACCTGTGTTGGGATCACAGTATGTTCTGAGCCATAGAGGACTGAATTAGAGTCATACACACGATTCTGGGAAAACTTGTTGACAGGTTTAGAGGGACAGGCATGGTGCTCCGTGGTAACAGCCTTAGCACGCTCGGGGTCCTGGAGTTAATTCCTAGTACCACAAGCAAAACCAAACAGCAGTGTGCTTGGTTAAGTCTATCATATCATCATTTAAGAAAATGTGAGCAAAGATAACAGATCAGGTTGAGTAGTGGAATGAAGTTTCCTCGATCTGATTCTCTAAAGTTGGATCGCTCATCTTCTCCTTAACATAATACAGATACACTTATCACCTAGATTCAGCGTATACTCAGAGGGAGAACGTTAGAAATACTCCCCTGATGATCTAGATGAAAACAAACTGGCCTGATATTGTCACACTGATTAAATATGGTCGTACAATGAGATAAGAGAAGAAACAGACAAATTCAAAATTAGGGAGTTCAGATATCATTACTTGAGGATAATATGACTCAGAATAAATTGGTTCATTAGTTGAGTTCCAATTACTTGCAGCGGAATGGCTTTGCCCGAGGGCTTTTTCTTATACCTTGAGCTCATATTGCAACCCACAGCGTAGATTGTAAGAGCTGCAGAATTGAGCACCTCTAACAGCCGCCCTCAACTAACGAATGGCTTGGAATTAGTGTGTTAGTTCTCCACTGCGTGGGCGAGCAGGCGGATGACTTCGCACAGCTTCGCACTAGCTACCGAGCTCCCCTGCAGGGGCAGTCTCCCCTCTGCAAGCTCCGCATACTGGCTGCTCTCCTCCCGCTCTAAGGCTCTCACATCTATATTACTCCTCTGCACCTCCAAAATGACCTTCGTCATTGGAATTTTCGTCTTTGAGTTGTCTTTTGGGGAACCCGAATTAATTCACTCTTCTTTCCTCCCATATCACTGCACATATCCCAGAAAATTATTGAAATGAGAAAACCTGATCTGTATTGTTATCTTGCTTTCCTCTATGGAGCATAGCTTTTTTTAAGTATACACCTATGCAGGCTATTTTGGTTTGGGTTTGTTTTATACGAGAAGAGCAGACACACAGAAAGGGACCAAACACAGAAAAGTTGATGAATGAAAATATTATCTGTGTCCAAGGAAGGATGATATAAACTGGGCTGAAAATGGAGACATTTTGGGTTGATGGTTGAGAAGTGGCGGTGAACTCTAGGAGTTTTACTCCTTTAAAGAGATCTAAAAGGGCCCCACCTAGGTGGGAGGTAGCACTCAGCTCTGGGCTGCCAGCCAGGGATCTGGCTGGAAGCACTCACCTCCCCACCCACATGAAGGGACCTTGAAACCACTTGACTTGGCCCCAGTCCACCCAGCAATGCCTCTTGGGAGCTGTCCATCAGGGGAGAACTACAGAGAACAACATCACAACCAGGTGGGCTGAGCTACCCAGCAGCAGATTTCTGAATCAGTGACCTCTGTAAAAGACACCAGAACCAGAACCCAAAGTCCCAATGTGGACTGGGATTGTACTTTGGGGACCTTCAGAGTTTCATGGAGACAATTTGCATGTATTTAATGTACTTGGGGTGGAGAGAGAATACTGTAAGAAGTTTTAAAAAGTAACTAAAGACTCTTGCATACAAAATAGCACAGTAGAATGAAAATTCAAAGCACATGAAAAAATATAATACTGAAATAGAGTCAATATAAAACAACATTCCCAAATACATTAATTAGATGGAAACAAAACAAAATGTTTCTGTGTGGCTTTTGCTCAAATGCAAAGTTTGTGATACATCTTGTGTTTGTTGTGCATTCGTTTATTTGTTTGTTTGTTTATTCAGTGATGAAAATCAAATGCACAACCTCATGCCTACTAGACAAGTGCTCTACCACTAAGTTATAACCTCACTGTAGAGTCTATATTTTTAACAAGTACTGACGGGTGACTCCAGTGATGGCCACAGCAGATGTTACAATGTGTTAGTTCTTTTGTGTTTTGTTACAATGTTCAGTTCAACCCAAGATGTATACATTTACTGAAATAAACATTTGCTGAGTTAAGATTTAGAAAATTGTTGGTGATGCTATTTGCCTTTTCTGTATTGTCTACTATCTTCTTTGTAAATCACTTCCTAATTCTTCTCAATTTTTTCCTGCTACACATTATGTCCAGTAATGAGTCAGGAGAGAAAGGAAGAAGGAGTTTCTTCTAAAGAAAAGCTTCGTGAGAAAATAGCAGCTGTTCATTGTTAAGGCAAAATAAACTGTCTACTCAGGCTCCCCTGCGTATGGATAATGAGCCCTGGAAGCACCATGAAGAGGGTAGACATCTCCACAGCCAGTCTCTCTCCTGAGGAAAATAGGGAATCCACCTGGACCTGTGACCCAATATCCTTTCCCAGCCATATGTAGTCATGCATGGACCTCACAACAGGGGAAACGGGGAGGAGGGGGGTTTATAGTATCGATGTAAGACCTCAATAGAAAGGGAGTATTTCCTTTACACCATAAAAGTGCTAGAACTGACAAAAACAGTCTTTATGTTTCCCTCAGCATGACTCAAATTTAAACAGGCTATTCCTGACTCCAGGCTCTTAGCTCTTTCATTAGGGCATTTATATTAGAAAAAAATCATAATCATTAGTTTTCTATGCCCCTTTGAGCTGTAAATCTTTCTAAGAGTTTCTTGAGAGTTGGGTAACCCAGAAGCATTTTTCTCCAGGATCTGACAGCTTTCTTTCTAAACTAAAGTCATCAGGGAAGATAAGGCCCCATCTCTCCTTCTCTGTAAGAGTAGAAGATACCTTGCTTTGAGTTACAAAGCTACCCCTGGGGTAAGTATGAAAGAAAGGTTACTTTTTCTTTTACCAAAGCCAGTGTGCATACCCCAGTGGCTGTAACCTCTTTCCTCCTGTACAATTTTTTTCTTTGACATAATAAAAATATACTGCATTGTTGATCGGTTGGCTATCATATGTAAAAAAATAATCCCAATTTCATGTATTAGTAGGCATTTACTCCCCACACTCTGACCCTGAGCTATGGTGATTCTACTTTGGGCTATAGCATCGAGGGTAGTGGAGGAAAGGGCTCTGGGTAATATAGAGTAGTACTTCATGCATCTCTCATCCTTCTGAGATCTAGGACTACCACGCCAGGTTCTAATGGAACAAATGTTCAAGAGAGAAAACAAGAATAATGAAGTTTCACAAGCACGAGCCTCAGAACCAGCACACTCTCATCACTGCTCTCACTCTTCCTTGTATGCAAATGTTACCAGATCAGCTCTGAGGAATCTCCCAAAGAACAGATGGGGACCTTAGTCCACCCACCCATCAGGCAGTCTGTAGATTGCCTAACTCACACCACAGAAAAGAATTAGAGAGCAGATCATTGAGAAGAATTGGAAAAGTCTAGTAGGCAAAAATTAAAGTACACATTTAAAGAGAATACAGTATAGACCCTTAAGAGAGAGATGCTCTCTTAAGGTCTGAGTTTGGGTGGTCATGTGGTCTTGGGGGTATATTCGCAATAGGTGTCTTGGGTGTGTATTCTTATTGTCTCTCAGGTACGGATCTAGGAGGCTATGTTAGAATGCCACTATCAGCATGTGTCTGATGTTTAGGGAAATATTGACCACTTACTAGAACAGTGCTGCTTCCTTGAAGTTGGAGGCCTACAGGACAAAAAGCCTAGCCTCAATTTATTTATTTATATTTTATTTTATTTTTGATGGAACCAGGTATTGAACTCAGGCCCTTGTGCTCACCAGAGAAGCGCTTATTCTACTGACACATTACCCTGGCCCTAGCCTCAATTTTTATGTGAAATAAAATGTACAAGCTTATTGTTGCCTTAAGATGCCATGCAAAAATATTTTGGAACTATTACCAATGTTCAGATCTTAAAGAGGTATTTTACAGATTCTTGGCATCCTGAACAAAGAACTGAACAAGACACTCTGAAAAGGTAGCAAGGGTTTATATTTATTGAAAGCAAAATAAAAGACGCTCTGCAGAGTGAGAGCGTGATGCTGAAAAGGTTCATAAACCCACAGAGAAATGGGCTCTCAGTAGGCCCAGAGGGAGCCATGAGGCTAAGGAATGGACTTTGTGTCTCCTGTTCCAGGACTCTTTCTCCTGTCAGAACAGAGTATTTGGGATGGCTGTTCTGTCAGAAACTGACTTGACCTGATGATATCAGATCTAAGCCATTCTCAAAGGCCCACTTAGGTGCCCCAAAGTTTCTGTTCAAGGAGATTATGGGACCACAGAGGAATGTGACTGATGATGCAGTGTGTACCTAAGCAGAGTCACATGGAGAGAAAACATTCTCTCAGGCTTTCACAGGGTGAAAATTGGTCAAACAATGGCTGTGACTATTCACACGGCTGACACTGACAAAGGATCTACAAACTGGGGTACAGGGTCTCAGGATAAATCCTGAGGGGATTTGACTGACCTTGTCAGATACAAAAGTTACATTTTTTGTTATATAGGTCTTGCTTTATCTTGGTCTTTACCATCCAGAAGATGGTTAAGATACAGATACTATTTTGTATCTGTATATACAAAATAGTATAGATATATAGATATAAAACTTCTTTCTATTAGTTCAGTGAGAAGAAAGATGTGTACCAATACTGTTTGTGGACAGGATATCACGTCTGCATCTTGTACTCTGAACAACTACTATGAAGACAACAATATACAATGTATTAATTATCGTTACTGTCCTACTAACCTGTTTTGAAACTGTCTCATTGCTATTTCCTTCTCAATAAAATTAACTTTAAAAATTCAATAAATAAATAAAAGGCTCAATTAGAGCACTTCTGGATTGGTCAAGTGTGTGGCTGGGAGCCATGTGCTGAGCACAGCTTCTGGGTCTCCATTACAGGTCACACCTACTTGCTCAACCAGTTTTGCCTCGCCCTGCTCTCCTCCAAGCCAAAGATTTCCTGGCAAGGATAAGAGCATTGTAACCTCAGGTGATTTTTGTCCTTAAGCACCTTTTCTTAAAAATACGATTTTAAATTGTTATTTCCCTTGCCTTCTTTTTTTACATATTTTCATCTCTTCTTTCCTGCATCAGGAAGAACTGCAGTTCTATGACAAAAGGCATCATTACAGGCAGTGTGGGACAATTTAAAAATCAAAACACCTGCCCAAGGTCTTAATGAGTTTTTTTTCAGCATGATGTGGAAGAATAGGAGGAATGCTCACCCCCTGCCTGTCATCTGCAGATAAGGCATCGTGTGTCCAAACCTGCCTGATCAGTTTAGGCACCAGCAGCACAGCTTCAGTGAGGCCTAAGAGGACTGGTCACCTCAGGCCTGGTACCAGATGTGGCTTCAGTGGGCTCCTTCCTAGGACGTTGGTGTCCTGATCAAATAATTGAACACGACCCACAACACAGGCAGCAAAGGTGTGTATTTATTGAAGGTGGAAAAAAAGTAGACTCTACAGGGCAAGAACAAGCTGGTTCATGAAAGAAGCACTCAGTTGCCCTCAGGATAAAGGGGAAGGGACCTTTAGTGCCCAAAACACAATGATTGAACCCCACATTATACAAATAGGGCACAGAGATAATATCTCTATCAAAAGTTACTCACTTCTCATGCCAGATGGAGATGAAGAATCAGAAACAGTAGCTTTAATAGGAATAGCATCCTGATTTGTCCTGCAAACATCATCAAATTCACATGAAAGAAGAACAGTGTTTTTCTCTTGATCACATAAACAGTGATCAGGAGCCCTAATCCAAGAGCCATTTGGATCTCATATTGTGCCATGTCTTTTGGTTTTTAGGAAATATCTTACTCAACCAGTTAGCCATGAGTTTCTATGACTTCTGATGGATTCCACTGCATGTGTTGTCCAATTTGCCCCAGTTCTAATCTCCTACCTCAGCCTAATCTGACTCTCTTGTTATACTGAATGGGGCAGTATCTCCATGTTTCTGTGGAATCCGTGCACAACACAGCATTATGCCATTGCTCAAGAAACTGCTTTCCAGAGGAATCTGATTGTTACCAGCTCTTGGGACTCAAAGAAATGACTTTCAGATTCCTGAACAAAGAATTGAACAAAACATAAAGAAAAGATAGTGAGGATTTGTAGGTCTTGAAGATGGAAAAGAAGCATCCCTTACAGAGTAGCTGGTAGAAAGCACACAGCAGCCATGAGAATGCTAGCTAGAGTTATTTGTACCCCTCTATTCCTAGATTGCTTCTGTCCTGCATAAGTAAGCATTTAGCGTGGTTGTCTTATTAGAAACCCACTTGATCTGACATCAGATTGAAGCTGTCCTACCAAAGATCTGATTGGTTTTTCATCAAAGATAAATGAAGAATTGAAGATAGCACTTTCTGATTGGTCCATCAACTTCCATATGCCAGGTTTGGGAATTCACAATCACCCAGAGTCCTTTGTTCCACACTTGTATTCTAAAGCCAGCCAGATAGCTCAGCGGATTAAAGTGCCTGCTTAGGTAGACACAGGCTGGGGTTGGATCACAGGCATGCTGTGCTGGTCCTGCTCCTGGGGTGCACTGAGACAGTGAACGAGAGGGCATAGTGGCATGCACCTATAATTCCAGTGCTTAGGAGGCTGAAAACAGAACGGTCATTAGTATCTGTGTAGTGAGACCCTGTAGACCCTGTACTAAACACATTAAAAAAGAAAGAAAGAAAAAGCTGCCTGACACACTTGTATTCAGTACATGATTGACAGGTCCTGCCCACTTAGTTGCTCAACCAGTTTGCCCCACCTTAATCTCCTACTTCACAATGACTCAACAGATGTGAACTAACATTTTTAATAAGGTTTTTATGTTCTCAACCAACATCTGTTTTTTGGGGAGCTTGACACTTCCCGTTGCCATATTGAAAATAATGCTTTTATTATTTACAATACCTTTTTGGCAGACCCGGGACACTGTTCAGAAGAACTACACAGATCTCCTTTTCAAGAAAGGAGCCTGGACACTGGTGATAACGCAGATGATGCAGGATGACCAAGTAGGAGGCAGGATAGAAAACTAAAGATAAGTAAAAGAGAGACAAGAAAAGTAATAATTTTAAAAATGTAAATGATAGCTTCAGTACATAAAATTGAATTTTTTTCCTTCTAAAGACAAAATAAACCTGGAACATTCCACTTACTTGTATACAGACCTCCTCTATTCCTGTTCACTTGTGAGTAGGCTTTTCCCCATTACTGGTGAAGAACATCACACCTGTCTCTGCAGTAGAGAACCATTACCTTTCATCTCCCCTTTCCATAGATTTATAAGTTCTAGATGTTTCCACTTCAATCCCCATAAGTACACCCAGTTCCAAAATATGATGCATTTTTAAAATTGTGTTTAACATACTCCTGATTTAGGGGAAAGAAACTCCCAACCTGAAAAATATCTGGGATAAGTTTGTGTTCTGTAAACCCAAAGAATAAATTTTAGGAACAACAGAGGTTAAGAGCAGAATATATTTATTGAGGGAAAGAAAGCTTCTGTCTGAAAGAGCGACAGAAGGGGACCCAAGAGGGATGCCAAAAACACTATCTTTTCTAGGGTTTTATAGAGCAGTACCACAAAGTGAGATGAGTCTAAGGTGGGAAACATGGAAACTTACAAGATGGGCATGAGGTGGGACAAAACTATGGTCAACCAATAAGATTACAAACATAATTAGTCAGGTAAAATTAGTTAAATCAGTATCAAATGGGAAGTTAGTCACATAGCAAGCAGACGTGAATACAGAACAGGGGCTCTTTCTGTGGGGAATTGGGTTAAGTGACTCTTCCCTGTCTTTTTCAAGGTAATGGGTACTTATTTAGAGAATCAGTCCCAAATTATACCTAACTCTAGGGAGATATGTGGGTGCATTTGTTTAATCTTTTGTCTTAAGATCTGGTCCACAGTGGAAGTACCTGTATCTCCCACAGCTACAAGGTAACTTGTCTGCCATACTGGCTCCTTCGAGGGCCTGGCCCTGTCTGATTTTTATCTATCAGCTTCCTACAACACCACTTTATTCCTCTTGCTGATGATCCCTAAGAATTCTTGTTTTGCAACTTATTCTACAAGTGGAATTAATTTGAGTTCATATCACTGCTTCAAGAATCTCCTCAGACCCTGACCAGTGACAGGACATGGCACATGATAACATGGTCTTGGGGAAATGCATGTCTGCTAGAAATTTGGAGCTAGTCCCTCTGAAGATTCAGGGGCCCTTTACTTCACTGAAGTAGTCAAAACTGTCCCATCCCACCCAGCTTGATGTACCAAAATGTCTACTTCTTGCGTCTCCTACAAAAAACAATAAAACAAACACTTGGGAGACCAAGCGCCTTCAGATGTGAAGGCAACGTATTCTAGACTTTAGTATAACACTCTGGTCTATACAGTAGTTTCCAAAACTGACATAAAGATTTGTGTGAGGCCTGGAATAGGATAAGACCCTTTAGTGGAACAGGGCTACAGCACAGGTCCATGCAAATTAATGCCCTTGTGTTGCTGGAAGAATTCATTGCAGCAAAGGATACAGTATAGATGTGATGGAAAAAGAAACATCATAGGAAAAACACAGATTAGTCCTCTAGGTTTCTGGAGCAAATCCATCCTATTCATAGTGGAAAGTTAAGCAAATTTTGGAACTATGACTCTCTGCATGCTACTTGGCCAAGGTATTGATGGGACATTTGACCATATGACATCAAGTAGCCATTGGTGTGAAGCAGATAATTATGAGTTAGGTCTTGTTGGATTGGATTGTCCAATGGAAACACTACTGCTGAGACCCAACAAAGCAAAGCTGCAGAGCACGCAAAAGCTGCATGAATCCAGAGCTCATGTTACAAGCACCCCCTTGGCCAGCACCCCTCTAGCTTGTACTTCAGCTGCCTGAGGAGGAGGAGAAGCCCAGCTTGTCTTACAGATGTGTTGACTCCACCTGTGACTTCACCTTGCAATGGTCAGCAGCTGCATTTTAATCTTGATCAGCACTGATTAGCCTTGCATGGGAATGGAAAGGTAAAATCTTTCCAGCAAGGGAACTTTGGCTTTGCCTATTTGTATTACCAAGAAATACTGCCTCTGCATAAATCTTTTCTTCTGAGAAATTTCCTTCTATTGTTCTATTGTTTGTAAAAATAGCTTGCCTGGTTTAGGTGGCTGGGATACCGGGCCAGCACCATATCTGGTGCTCGGGATAGAACCTGGGTCCTTGTGCTTGCCAGCCAAGCACTTAGACCACTAAGTGACCTCACCAGCCCTATTTTAAAATAAGCAAATAATGAAAAATAAAACAGAAAAGCATTGTATACAGGATCAACTTTCTGAGTGTTCTAAGGCATAAATATTGTCTTCAATGCTCTTCAAAATAATTTTATTTTTCAATTAATATTACTAATGTGTTTTGGATTTCTTTCAAATGCTACACAGAAATATATTCTGAAGAGTGACATTTAAATGTGTCTTGATGTGCCAATAATGAGTGAAAGCTTGAGACAAGGGCATCATGGCTAACACATACATCATGTATTTAATTAGTATGACTTTAAATGTGTATCTGATAAAGCACAAGAGCAGCCTGCGGATGTGCGATACCAGTTTGAGCATTTGCTATCCAGCATTCAATACTGGTTGTATTTGAATCACTCATCTTAATGTATTTCCAGTGTCTGGTACAACACCTGGTTATAGTAAAAACTCAAAGGTAAAAACATGCTAATTTGAATTGGCCTGCTTTCACAAAATTTTCACTTTATTTCAAATTCCTCAAAAAGCAGTCTGGCTTTCCCTCTTCATTATGTAATTCAGACAACTGAAAACTGGTCAAGAGCTTCAAAAAAACCCAGAGCAATTTCAGAGAAGTTGGTAGAAAATCAGAGCATCATTACAGAATACCAAATAGGAAGGGCGCAACAAATTTTACTCATCTGTCATTAATTTCTAAGAAGTATCAAGGTACAGATGGCAAATGCTTTAGAGCAGCCACTGAATGAAAGGCCCTGCTGCTCAGTGAGCAATTACCACTGCCTTTCCAGATCCAAGTGTTAATTTTCCCACTAACTCTAAGATAACCTTGAAGTCTCTGTGCTGAGCCTGTTAATCTACATCTGTTTCTTCTAAAAATGAATTAGTTGTTGATGAATCACTCCTCAAGACTTTGCCACTTACAATAAGCTTTATTGGCTTTCGAAACCATGGGTAGAAAAGGGCATATATCAAGGGCTTCATAGCTGAATTATAATAAACGCATCATACTAGTAGCTCATACACATAAGGAGGAGTTATGAAATTCATGTAAGCATCAATTACTGCATTAATAATATACGGTAGCCGAGAACCAAAAGACAGCCTTCCGCTGTCTCTTTGCCACTCTTGCCTCGTAACTTTCCGCAGAAGACTGAGTTTGGCCGGCTGTGCTCTCTGTCTTTCTAGCCTGATGCTTAGCCACCAAAAATATCTTACCATAGATAAAGACCATGGCCACAGTGAGGAGAAAGAAGAGAAGAAAACAGAGCAGAACCCAGTTTTGATTCAGGGGAGCCTGGCAACCTCGCACGCAGGTCAGGGCAGCTACCAGCTCCTCAATCCCTTCTTCATTGGACCCAGTGTAAAAGATAGCAAAGCTATACGTGACCGAAAAGAACCAAGAAAGAACGATGCAGACTCCTGAAATGGATACAGTGAACTTGGTTGGATAAGACAGAGGGTCGGTTACAGCGATGTATCTATCAATAGAAATGCAGCACGGGTGACATAAAGAAGCAAAGCAGAAGGAGGTGTCAAAGCATGTGTGAAATTTGCAGTAGATCTCCCCCAAGTACCAGCAGCTCTCCACAGACCTCATGGTGCTAAAGGGCATCACGGAAACGCCCACCAGAAAGTCGGCCCAGGCCAGGGATGCGATCAGAAAGTTGATCGGGGTGTGCAGCTGCCTGAAGTGAAGAATCGCAGTGATGACCAGTAAGTTTCCAAACACAGCCAGCATGGTCCCCAAGCCAAGGGCCCGGGGAGCACGAGGTTTGAACGCAAGATCCATTCACGTTCTCATAGCGGAGCTCCACAGTGTCGGCTCCGGAGAAATTGGCCACCATTGCCTTCTCTCTTGAGTTCTCTTCAAGTTTCCAAATTCCTGACTTCAGCAAGCTAAAACAAGGAAGAAACAGCGACTTTAAATGTTTTGGGAGAGGAAAGAAATCTCTAGTTAAAAGGAGAGTAACTTCTGTAATAATTTTTAGCACATAATCTGTAACCTTTTAAGCTATCCAAAAACTCTTTCCAAGTTTTGAACTCATTTAGAGTGCAAATTCATTGGAGAAAGGCATTTAAACTATAGTTAAATACATGACTAAATAAGTGTTGGCAGAGCATCGAGTCTAATGTATATATTAAAGGACATGTATTGCCAGTTTATGTGTTTGTATCACTTTACCTTTTGACAACTCTCCTCTGTAACCACCTCAGCTGAGCGATAATTAGGCTTCCAAATGCTGAGTTTTATTTACAAAGTTAGCCCCCTCGCATGGCCATTTCAAGTGTAATGACAAACTAGGGTTCATTTTTCTCAGATTAGCTCTAAATTGCACCTCTTTCACATTACAATCTCAAAATCCCTGCGGTATCAAGTGCAAAGACGAAGCCAGGGTTGACTCGTAAGAACTTTAAGGTTTCTTTGTGAATCCGTTTGTTTTTACTACTTATATTTTCAGAGTTTGTGTTTGTTCCCTTCTTATTTGTGATTTATGTTATCAAATTGATGCCAATAAAATCCATAGAAGAGTTTTTTCAAGCTAATGGACAATTTTTAACTGTCTAAAACCAATAAAAATAAATTAAATAATAACTTACCCAGCATCTTACTTTTCAATCCTTTTTTTTTTTTGGATTAAAACCATGAACATTTACTATTCTTTTTTTATAATCATTTTATTGAGAAACAAATAGCAATGAAACAGCTTCAAAACCGATTAGTAGGACAGTTTCAGTAATTAATACGTTGCATATTGTTGTCGTCTTAGTGGTTATTCATAGTAAAAGATGTAAACATGATATTCTTTACACAAACACTATTACAACAAATCTTTCTAGTCATTGAATAAAGAGAAAGTAGCTGCATATCTATCCTATTTTGAATATACAGATACAAAATGGTGCTTCATTTGTATCCCCATTTTTGTTTAGTTTTGTCAGAGAAGCATATTCCATTGTCATTTAAATATTGTAGGTGTGTGAATTCAGCAAAATAATCCAATATAGTCCAGTAGTCCATAATAGTAGTGGGTTATCCGTAGGGCTGGCAATGTCAGAAGTTGTTGACTTGAGCCTTTTACAGCTCAGCATATTAATATGGCTTTACTTTTCATAGGTTGTTATTAAACTTTTGTGCTGGATGGTTAAGACCAAGATAAATCAAGACCTATATAACAAGAAATGTAATTTTTGTATCTGATAAGGTCAGTCAAATCCCCTCAGGATTTACCCTGAAACCCCATACTGCAGTTTGTAGATCCTTTGTCAGTAAACACTCAATATAGTTTTAAACCTATCACAGAGGAGTAGGCAACAACCAGAGTGGACTGAGGTAGCACAGGACAGACACAGTCCTGGAAGCATAAATTTGTGCTGTCATCCAAGATTCAAACAGAGACCAGTTGTTTTCTCCCTATGCTTCGGTTTGTTCTTATACCATGTATTCAGTCTTTAAAAAAAATTTTTTTAGAGATAACGTAACAGGTCAATAATAAATTGCTGATGTTTTTAAAATATTAGTTCAACCTTGCATCTAAATCTTAGCCTCTAACCCAAGGGTGGACTACATTTATTTATTTATTCATTTATTTATTATTTTAATAAGACTTTTCACTTTTTTCTGTATTTAATACAGAGTCTACAGGTTCTACAGCATCTCACTACGTAGATCAGACTCACAATGATTCTCCTGTTTTCAGCCTCCCAAGCATTGGGATTACAGGCGAGTGCCCAGTCTCAATCGCCATCTCAGTGCACCCAGATCGAATGCCTGCTGCTGTGCTCTGCCTAAGCAGGCATTTTAGTCTGCTGAGCTATCAGGCTGGCCCCAGACTACTTTTATTACCATTTACTGCTTGCAATAAATGGGCTCTGTTTGTGTTTTTTGTTTGTTTGCTGTTTTTTGTACCAGGGACCAAACTCAGGACCTTGCACTTGCAAAAGCAGGCTATAATGCCAGTGAGCTATCTCTCCAGCCTTACAATTGGGCTCTGTTAAAAGTTCAGGATTTTAGGAAAAATTGTTTATGTGTACATGGAGGGGTGTGTGTGTGTGTGTGTGTGGTTCATCTCTATGTCTATACTTTCTGGGTAACAGGGTTCCCTAGACTATGAGATGTCAATGGCATATCAAAATGCTCATTACAATATAATGCTATGATTTACCTTGTCAAAGTGTAGATTGCCACACTCACACACCCCTCATATTTTCACGCTTCCCTTTTCTGTGTTTTTAAAATAAATTCATTTTGACTTTGATTTCTTTCTAGTATGTGAGCCCTCTCTGGTTTGAAGAAAACCTACATTAAAACTTGTGCTCACAGGTTCCCTAGGTTATTCCTGGGTTCCCTAGATGATTATATTTGTTGTATTCCAAATCCACGTTCCCAGTAAAACTACACTGATTCTCCTCACACCCGCTCTTCTCCACCCAGACCTTCTGCTAAGCTCAATCAAGTCTCTTGCTTTTTCTCCAGATAACTGATGGGGCTTCACCACTCCCGCCACAGGTGATGCCTTGCCCAAGAGTTTAAGTATCTTTGAAAGTTCTCTGTCTCCTCAGGACTTAAAAATCACCACTTCCTTAGCACCCAAGAAATGACGATGTTGTGCAAAAGACAGTGACCCCTTTATAGATCTCTATATTAAAGGACAAAATAGCCAGCTTCAAGATCGCTGAGTATCATAGAACATGCCCTTTCTTAGAAGCACTAAGGGGCCTGGGGAGATGGCTGAGTGGAATAAGTGCTTCCCTGGTAAGTGCATGGGCCTGAGTTCAATCCCTGGTTCTGCCAAAAATAAATAAATAAATAAATAAATAAAATAGTAATAATAGTACTGATAATAATAAATTTTAAAAGGTGGTTTCTGGGCTGGCAAGATAGCTCAGTGGTCTAACGCGCCTGCTTAGGCAAGCTCTCAGGGACTGTGGTTCGATCCCCAGCACCACATGCCATGCCAGCCCCTCCCCAGGGCGGGCTGAGCTGACCACCCCCCCCTGCAAAAAAAAAACAAAAAAAGAAAAGAAAAAGTCCGTGATGTGTAGTGAGACACTGTAATAAATAAATTAAAAAAAAAAAAAAAAAGAAGAAGCACTAAGGAGTACCCCAAACACTCTGGAATGATGAAAAGTGCCCAAAAGCCCACATCTTGCTGGTTAATACTTCTCAAAAATAAGAGCAAATAGTGCTCCTCAAAGACATGGTTTGTCACAGCTATGTGACAGAGGAAGTGATATGAGGAGAAACAAAAGTCATTTTCATGCAAAAAAACTAAGAAAGAGGGTTTTTAATGTAGAGCCTTTTATAAGTACAATATTGCTGGCATAAATAGGAATCTATCATACACAGCTAAAATGGTTTCAGTGGCACAGTAATTACGAAGAATAAACAAATTAGATGCTACTGAGAATAGGAAACTAGGGCTGGGGGGAGATGGTTCAGTAGAATAAGTGCTTCCCTGGCAAGCTCAAGGGCCTGAGTTTAATCCCAGGTTCTGCCAAAAGAGAGAGAGAGAGAGAGAGAGAGAGAGAGAGAGAGAGAGAGAGAGAGAGAGAGAGAATAGGAAACCAATTAGGCCTTCCTAATGATAGATGGATAAATAGACAAAAAGATGTAGATGGTAAAGGAGGGTTCTAACAATCAAATGGGAATCATCAATGATATACATGTAAAAACTGTTAGATTTCCAGTATTATAATTTTGAAACCATCACACTAACATTGGCTCAAGAAGCCGGGTGTGGTGGCGCATGCCTGTAATCCCAGCACTCGGGAGGCTGAGGCAAGAGGATTGTTGTGAGTTTGAGACCAGCCTGAGCTACAAAGTGAGTTTAAGGTCAGCCTGAACTTCATAGTGAGACCCTGTCTCAAAAAGACAAAAAAAAAAAAAAAGAAAAAAGAAAAAAAAATTGGCTCAAGAAAAAATCATCAGTGGATGCTAACTTTGATGAGAATCAGATATTTCAATGTTTGAAGTGTTTCCAAGAGTTTATTAACTGGAGAGGAAAATGAACCCTTCCAGGTGACCAGGCTTTTCCTACCAATCCCACCTGCCAACCACAGGCCAACCATGTAGTTCCAATGCATCTCTTTCCCAGAGCCCTACCTATGAGCACACGAGAACTTTCAGGGACATCTTCATCTAAGCCATAAAAGAGACTGAACTCAGGGACTTCACACTGAGTTACAGTCTGAACTCCTTTTAGTTTTTATTTGAACCAACAGAATGCTAAGTTCCTAAGTTATCCAGGGCAGTCTTGAACTTGCAATCTTTCTTCCTCAGCATCCCTGAGTGCTCAGGTACCACCATGCCAAGCTGAATAATGATTTCTAACCTGAAAAATTATGTAGCATTTCCTTAGTAGCTTCTATTTTACTAAGTATTTCAGTAATATTTCATTGAAAATATCGTTTTTCAGTTATTGAATTTTTATGATGTATTCATTGTTTTATTCTCTACTAGTTTTCCCTCATTTCATTCCTTGGTAGCACCCATTTTACTTACTTTCTTATTGCTGGGACAAAATATATGACACCCACAAGTTACAGGAGGAAAGATTTATTTTTGATCATAGTTTATGGAGGTTTTAGCCCACTGTTGTTGGGCTCCAGGTCTGGGCTCTGTGGCACAGGAGCGTGACAGAGGAGCAACAGTCCATGGCATTGCAGGCAGGAGGCAGCAGTCTTCCTTCTTCTTTCCCTTTTTATTCTATACAGGCTGAAATCCTATTGGTTGTTGCCATCCACTCTCAGGGTAGGTATTCCTTCTTTAATGAGTTCATTGCCCACATGCAGAGCTATACTAAATCAATCAGTGGGTGAATCCACTATTGAACTGTCTTGATCCAGTCAGTCCCAAAGGCCCCACCTACCAGTGCGTGAAGCTTTGGGGGACATCTAGATATAAGCCATAACAGGTAATGTATTTTATTTCAATAAGGCTGTTAAATAGCTGCTTTAGTCTCTGTTTCCATTCTAAGAGATGTGTCATATGAGGATTAGATTCAATTTCTTTTGAGAATGTGTTCCATTTCCTGGATTGCTGTATGTTAATATAATTTTTTAGATCATATTTTAGGCATTATGAGAATTATATGGCAGAAGGTATTGACTCCAGGTATTTTCTCTAATTAGCATCACCTCTTTTTCTGTACTGAACTATGTTACTTGATTAGCAATGTGTCATTTGTCCTTTTTTTTTTTAAACTAAGCTGAGTTAACCCGTGTGGCACATATCATTCATCTATTGTTATGGTCTGAATGTGTCCCCCCCTTAAACTTCTAGGCTGCAAGTCATTAGCCAGTGTCATGGCCATCAGAGTCAGAGCCCTCAAGGTTGACTAAATTATCTTATAAAATGCAAGATAGTGGCTCCTCTTCCTCCGTGAGAAGACACAGCACGCAGGATGCGGAGGAGGCATTGGCCAGATTATGAACCTAATGACACCTTGATCCTAGATTTTGCAGACGCCAGAACTATGAAAAATATGTTTAGATTTTTATAAATTATTCAGACTAAGGCCTTTTATTAAAGCTCCATTAATAGAATAAGACGCATGTCAAACAGCTGTATCTAGATAGTATTTTGAGCGTCTTCAATCTAGTTCCTTCTTTCTGAGACTCCCCATGTCTCTCTAATGATCACCATTACCCTAGATTAAGTTTTCTGGTTTTCAAGATTAGGACAATTGCATTCTCCTACAAGTTCCTCTACCAATCCAGGTACCCTAAGCCAGCCTAGCCTGGCCTAAAAACCATGAAAATAGGAACTATCTTTCCAGCACAGGCTACCCATCCTTACTTGTGTCTGCTCTCTGGTACTTTGGGTAGCAATCTTTTAGTTATATTCAAAATTTATAATTTCTCTGTGTGGTGTGCAGAAGTCAAACTTGTTCAATCTTACTCGGCAATCAGCAGAAGCATGGGAATCATGTGCTGAATTTTTAAGAAATTTCCCTTTTTCCCAGAGCTTTCTGATATCATCTCTGGTAACTTTGGTTCCACATATTCATTTCATATTTGAGTCTCTTTATAACACTAACAGGAATTGTTCTGCTCTGTTGCCCTTCCTCACTCATGAGTACTGCCTTTGTGGTATTCTAATTGCTAGATAAAAAGAAGAAATTAAATGAAAGAGAAAGCCTGATTTGTGGATATGAATGCAAGAATGCAGGCATGACATAGTAGTCAAAATGATGGTCCTTCGTATCTTTCTGCATGGAAAGCATCCTGAGACACTGAACAGTCAAACTGATATTTCAAATGAACATTTGTGGTAACCCATACAGTTCTTCTTTCTGCACAGATGGAAATTCTTACACACTTTACCTAGAATAACTGTTTCTTCAATCACAGGTTTGTACCAATGGCCTGTATTGATTTGGTGACAAAAAGTCTTGGAAGAGTCAGAATGAAAAAAATTGGTGACCAAGAAGTTTGAGAACAAGGCAGATGAACAGACCTCTTAAGTAAGCTCAGAGAGACACTATGTCCCATGTGAGCATTTATCCAAAAGGCAAATCTGAAGAGAAATTCATTCACAATTGAGTCACAAGATTGTCTACTTACAGATGTCAGTTAATTTCACTTCCCAACCAAATCAGTCCGTGGTTCAGCGAACTAAGTAAGTGGCCATAGTAGTAGAGATGGAAACTGCAGGTTCTCCTATGTACACAACTAGATAGTAACAGCAGAAGATCCAGCTACACCTCTAAGCCAGACACGGTGAATTCCATTCAGTTGAGAAGACAGGTGTGTTGCTGTGAGTACATAAGTATGAACTGAGGGATGGCTTTGTTGCCTGCCATCTTCCTTCAGCACCACCATCTGTTTGCCTACAGAATGCCTTATTTCCATCACAGTACTTGCACAACTTTGTTTCTGATCTAGAAAACAAATTATGTTGTAAGAGATGGCACTGATGGTAGGCATTAGGATTTCTATTCTTCTACTCAAAAATTCAGCACAGCTCATCTTAAGCTGATACAGTGATCTTCAAAGACTTCAGGTGTTAGTTGTAAACAACTTTGGCAGTTAGTGTTTCCATGAGGAATACAGTACACACTCTTAACCACCTAGCAACATGCAGTGTTACTTATCCCAACATCACATTATGAGTCTTTGAGCCAAGAGCTAAGTCTTAGTCAAGGACAGAAATATGAGTGTTATTTCTCTTGAGTGCCCACTTGAAAAACTTTTATTCTCATAGTAGTAACAGATTTTTTCCACTTTAGAGATTTGTCAGTCAATAAAGGATTATTACCATCTAAACTGCAGTGAACTTGGCCAATAATTTCACTTGAAACTGAGGAGATGTCATTGGCCAAACAGATATAAAAGAGGTTAGGATATTTCTCTTGGAGCAGTGATCCTGGGTAGCCTCTATGTGCAAATAAAATGTATAGCTAGAACCAATGAATGTTAAAGGGACGTTAAATGTTAAAAAAATAATAACCCAATATAGATGGAATTCCTAAAAACTTCAATTTCTGAGGAATAAAGCACTCTGACCAAATAAACTTCACAGCTGTGATGCTGACTGACTGCAAAGATGGGCTAAGTTATGGGAAAGAAAAGCAAATATAAATTGTAAACCTATAACCTATAATTAGAAAAGAGGATTGTCCTTTCAATCTAATTTTCCCAATTTCTTAATTTTTAAATTTGCGAAGTATTAGTTACTTTTTTCATTTCTTTTATCTCTCCCTATCTCTGTACTGTCTATAGGGTTGTCCTAGTGGTATTTATTAGTATATCTTAGCCTAAAAGTTATGAAATATCCAAGGAAATTTAGACAAGACTAGTGGAAGAGTAGATACCCCCTAGAATACACGAGCGTGGAGGTAGAAGCAATGA
>PVKA01014668.1:0-25699 GCA_004027165.1 Ctenomys sociabilis
CTCTTCCCCCCATCCTTCTCCCCCTTCCTCCTCCTCCAGAGAACTGCACCTCTGCTTACACGAACACATCTGTGCGTGCGTGCACACAGTCACACTCGGGTACGTGCACACTCAGCCATGCACACACACTCAGACGCAGACACAGCGCACATCCACATTCATGCACACACACGCACAACAACCTCCAAGTGTGTTCCACACCTGTCTGCTGTCCCAGTACGGTGGGGGCGTCAGATCTCGTTGGACTCTCAGTGGGAGCGGGGTGACACCCCCCTCGGCTCCCCATCTCCTGAAGGAACAGGCAGCGGCTGCTGCGGGGTGGCAGGATGCGTTTCCGCAGCCGCAGCCCCTCCCGAGCCGTGGGGTCTGCTTTGCAGCCTCGGCATCGGTTCCTGGCGGATGACAGCAAAGAATCTTGAGAAATGTGCCCCTGCTCACGCACCCCAAGTCCATCCCGCTGTACGCTGGCGCGAAGACGGAGGCTTTGGGGCTGCAAGCCACTATGACTGTGCGAGTGTTGCTTAGTCTTTCTGAATTTTCATTCTTTGTTAAATGGGCACAAGTGTTGTGTTAAGAAGTATATAAGCATGGCCCTGGGCATTGGCGCTGAGTGGAGCCAGGGTAGCAGGCAGTCAGTTGTGAGGTTGACAGAGGTGCTGAGGGCGAGGCTGCCGCTCAGAAGCCCCTGAGTTACAACTAATTCAGACAGGGCCTGCGACTGTATTTCGTGAAAGCTTCGCCTCTTTGTCAGCTACACCTCAGTTTTCATCAAAAATGACTAAAATTGAGAGGCTCAGGTGGGTTCTCTTGCCTAAGACAGGCTGATGGAATCAGAATTCTTCAGAGCACTAGAGCTGACACCTTTTGAAAATTATTTGCAGTGAACTATTCAAACAAACTGCCTGAGAGTTGTTCTGTGGGCTCCGGAAGGCATTCACTTATGGAAATTTGAGGCTGTGTGAAAAAAGTAGCTTTGCTGGTTACATGCAGGGCGAAAATGTCCTAGCTGTTTGTTTAGGTGTGTTCTTTCGTAACTGAATCTTTCAGGGAACTAGAAATGACTTCTGGCGCTTCATTACTATTCCCTGCACTATTTTCCAAATTATAAAAGGAAAGCAGCAGAGAAAGGAGTCGCCATGGCCTGCTATACACTCTTTGCCCGTGTAGAGCAAGCATGGTTTATTTTCAGCATTAAAACCAGGGAAAAGAAAGAAGAAAAAGAAAGGAAGGAAAGTAGGAAGGAGGAAGGAAGGAAGGAACCCAGGAGGAGACTGTGTAAAAGGCACTGCTTTCCCAGCTAAACTCCTACCATAGTCTTCTTCCTGCCTGGCATATTTTCCGTGTTTTTCTCTTCTCTGTGGTCAGCATTGGCCCTTCTTCCCACATCCCTGGGTTCAGAACAGTTTCAAGGATGCAGGACTCAGAAATTACTGCATGGGCTAGGGATGTAGCTCAGTGGTACAGCACCTGCCTCACAAGTATAAGGTCCTGAATTTGATTCCCAGTGCTAAAAAAAATAAGAAAAAACTATGAAAGAAATTACTGCATGAATGAGCCAGGTACTCACAAATTGGGGGCAGTAAGTGAGATGTGCGATTTCAAAGTCCCTCTGGTCTCCACTGAGCACCCAAGGCTGCTGCAAGGTCCATGCTGTATATTTGTTTCCTTTGGGTGGAAAGAAAAGGAAAAGAAAGACTTTTGGGAGTTTCATCTCCTTTCCCACAGAAGTGCTTGACTGACAGAGATGCAGTCCGAGTCTGTGGCTCATCAGGGCCAGGGTGCGTGAGTGAGGCCAGGCCCAATGTGGAGCTGTGGGCCAGACACCTGGGTGCCTGGCCTGTGAGCCTCCACTGATTCAGGCCAGCTGCAGGCTCCGAATCACAGGAGGACAGAGAAAAGGCAGGTCACTTTCACATCAGTGCCTGGAAAGAATCACAGTTCTTTGGTTCTAACGCGGCACCACAGAGCCCTGGTCTCCTGACAAACACACAAAACTGACTTAAGCTTTTTTTTTTTTAAAGAGCAGAGTATGGGCTCTGCGGCACAGCAGTAGCACCCTTAGGAATTTGCTGAAAGCCCACCTAGGCCTGCCGCCTCCCCAGCCTGGGGACCTGGGGCTCCCCAGGGCAGCTGAAGGGAACATAGAGTTAGATATGACTGAAAAACTCCACTAACACCCACAGTTCTCTCTATGCTTATTTGATTACTGCCAGTTTTAGAGAACTTACTACCTGACCAAATGATTAAGCTGTCTCTGCGTTGGACAGCCAATCCTATGACTTGCACTAAAAATCATTCTTCTATAGGCACACACCTTGAGGCATGCCTATGGAAGTTTTCTTTCTTTTTTTAAAATTAATTTTATTGAGAAACAACAATGAGGCAGTTTCAAAACCAATTAGTATGACAGTTTCAATAATTGGTATATTGCATATTGTTGTCTTTTAGTGGTTATTCATAGTACAAGTACAGGCAAAATATCTTGTCCAAATACTATTTGTACAAATCTTTCTTCTCACTGAATTAAGAGAAAGTAGCTATATATCTTATTTTGTATGTACAGATATAAAATGCCTGTCATTTATATCACTCTTTTTTGCTTAGTTTTGTCAGAGATGGGTATCCCATTGTCATTTAAATATTGTACGTACATGAATTCAGCAAAATATTCCAATATAGTCCAGTAGTCCATGATAGTAGTGGGTTATCCATAGGACTAGCAATGTCAGAAGTCGTTGACTTGAGCCTTTCACAGCTCAGCATATTAATATGGCTTTACTTTTTATACCTTGTTTTTATACTTTTCTTCTGGATGGTTGAGACCAAGATAAAGCAAGACCTATGTAATAAGAAATATAGCTTTTGTATCTTCCAAGGTCAGTCAAAACCCCTCAGGATTTACCCAGAAACCCTGTACTACAGTTTGTAGATCCCTTGTCAGTGTCAGCCATGTGGATGAGTCCCAGCCATTGCTTGACCAATTTGCTCCCTGTGAAAGCCTGGGAGAAGGCTTTCTCTCCATGTGACTCTCATTAGGCACACTCTACATCATGGATCACTTTCCTCTGTGGCCCCATAATCTCCTTGATCAGAAAATTTGGGAGATCACTGAGTTACAGGATATTACAGTGCAGGTTCTCTTAAGTCCTAAAAACAAGACAAGAAAAAGAAATGTCATAGGACTGTCCTGCTACAAAGCTATATATGATTAGATTTCTAAACTTATCTGGAAGTTTTCTGTTTTTGTAGTTGTCTTGGTTTTTTTGTCATTGCTGGGACAAATACTGAATACCTAAGATGGAGGAAGGAAATGTTTATTTTATTTAGCTCACAGGTTGTGGGGCCCGCAATCATCTGGCTCTAGGGCAGGTTAAGGAACTGGGGGAGCAACAGCTCAAGGTGGCAGAAGCCAGCAAGGGCAAAGAGCAGCAGGCAGGGGCAGGGACAGCCTCTTCTCCTCCTTCACACTGCAGGCAGGCTCCTGCCCTGGGCGGGTCCAGCATCCAGCCCGCTCCCTGCCCTCCCCACCCCTCGCACAGGCTCCAGAGGTTTACACAGTGAGGACCCTGGCTGCTACTGAGTCACTTAGTTAAACTTCTAAACTTCTTAAACTGACACAATGAATCAGGCATCACGCTAGCTTTACATAAGCTGCATTGTGTGCTTATAGGTTGAAACTTTCTCAACATTATACAGGACAGGTGGGGGAGATGGCTCAGTGAATAAACATTTCCCAGGCAAGCTCAAGGACCTGAGTTCAATCCCTGCTTAACCCCCAAAAAATATTATATGGGACTTAGCTGTGTTGAAATGTGTGGCTTCGGGTCATTCATTTTTCACTGCCATATAGTATTCTGTTTTAATGAATGTCATAATTGACTTTAGATTCTTCTTTTTGGTAAACACTTAAATTGTTTCCAATAATTCACTGTTGTGTTCCTCTATATCTTTATTACATGTTTGAGATTTTCTCCAGGCCATGCATTTTGTCTCTAATTTGTTCTACATAAAATGTCCCATTCCTCTTAATAGAAAAACATGAAATTGCTTGTGTTTTGTAACTAAATACAGAATTTTCTTTTTGTCTGTTACGTTTGATTTCATCCAGCATTGTTCATTTTGTCATTAAAACCCTTTTCTCTCTTTTTTTGTTTTTGTTTTTGTTTTTGGAGATGGGTTTTCACTGTGTAGCCCAGGCTGGCCTTGACCTCCCCATGTTTGAGTGGGGAAGCAGAGGTGACCCAGGCTGAGACCTGAGCAAGCCCACTCCTGCTGTCCTGCAGGCCCCGGGGCCACCAGACTCATGCACATGGCTGCCGTTGCTCCCTGTAGGCAGGCCCTGGTGACCACCACGCCACCCTGCACACATGGACATGCCTGGGCCCTGCGGCCCTGACTGCCGTCCACCACCTAGCAGCTTCCTGTGTCCTTTGCACTGGTGACAGGGCCTGTCCTTGGTCACGAGCAGTCAGCCAGCAGTTCTGCAGGTGGCCAGCTCCTCATGGACCTTCTGGCTTCTTCTTGGGTGGTGAGGAAACCCCCTCCCCTCCCCCACAACCCAGCAGGACGAGTCACACGCAGGATGCTCCCAAAGCGGGGCAGGCCAGCTTGAGCTGCTGTGTCCCCCAGGACCTGGGCTGATTGCTTTTAGCGCTTTCGTGTCTGATTATGTCGCCGACTTCCTTCCAGGCTGAGTGTCAAGGGGCTGCCATCTACTCACTGGCAAGAAGGTGGCAGCTCGGCCTCCGGCATCCTGCGTGCCAGCTCTGCTCTCGGTTCTGCCTCCCTGGGCAGCACCTGCCGCCCTTGCGCTCGTCCTTTCCTGCATCTGCAGTGCCTGCCTCTAGCTACCCTGTGGAATTCTGCATCTCTGCCCACCCCAAATGCCCTTTCACTCCCAGCTCTCTGCTTCTGAGCTTGTGCCCGGCATGCACAGCGGGGTGAGGTTCAGGAAGTGGGATAATGAGGAGCGACTTACCGCAGTGGAGAGGAAACAACCGCGCATCTTAATTCCTCACACCACCATGGAAAGGATTAGCGGCTACCTGCAGATGGTTGTCCACAGCGGGATTCCCGCCATGTATGGGATTGCTGGGCACCATGGGGACAGAAACCTGGGTCTCTGCCCTCCGAGGGGCTGCGCTTTGATTGGACTCAAGCTATACAAACATAGGAAAGGATAAGTAGCACTGGGGAGAGAAAAGAGGCAAAGGGCGTTCAACAGCACAGTCTGGGTGGGAGACAACTGAGTTCCTGCCAGCTGCCGAGGCATCTGGTGTGGCAGATCCTTTGGGAGCCGAGGGCTGGCCGAGGCCCACGGGACCTGCGTTTTCGAGCTCTGCCAGAGATAAGCAGTGACTGGGGAGTGGCCAGGGCTATGAACTCAGACAAGAGAAGGCACAGAAAACTAGGGGAAGAAGTCAAGAGAGGTCAGGAGGGACTGAGGAGCGAGGCCGCTTTCCCTGGGGACACAAAGGCTCCTTGTATGCAAGGACAGCCCACAGGAAAGCTGTCACCCCACAAGCACTTACAATCCAACAGGACCAATAAGAAACACGTACAGTGCACCTCGAGCTACAGCACAAGGTGAGAGGCTGGCCAGGGCCCAGTGGAGGAGGGTGAGAAACCCAGGTAACAGTCAGTCCCACCCTGCGCAGGACAGCAGGTACTCCAACCCAGTCCAAGTGAAATGTAGGCTTGCTCCTCAGCTTGATGCAGACCTGAGGATAATGGTACCACCCTCTGGGAATGTTGGAAGGAGGTAAAGCCTTCAATATGGAGTGTGGCACATGCAGGATGATCAAAATATGTAGTGAGCATGGACATCTAGAAATTCACTGAGGTAGAAGACAGTGCCTTGAGTGGCCTCCCTCAGAGGGAGCTCTCTCATCCCACTGTTCCAAAGTGGTACTGGAGGTATCTTTCCTGTCTTTTTTTTTTTTTTTTTTTTTTTTTTTTTTTTTTTTTTTTTTTTTTTTTTTTTTTTTTTTTTTTTTTTTTTTTTTTTTTTTTTTTTTGTCTTTTTGAGACAGGGTCTCACTATGCAGTTCAGGTTGGCCTTAAGCTCACTTTGTAGCTCAGGCTGGTCTCGAACTTACAACAATCCTCCTGCCTCAGCCTCCCGAGTGCTGGGATTACAGGCATGCGCCACCACGCCCGGCTCTGACTGCCTTTTTTTCACAATTTTTTTTCTTTTTTTAGGGAAGGGTCTTCAGTGTGTTCAGAGTCTCACTACTTGATCCAAACTCGTAGTGATCTGCCTGTTTATAACCTCCCAAGAGCTGGGATTACAGGCACACACCACCATGCCCAGTCTTGCCAGCATGCCCAGGGAGGGGGCCAGCACAGCAGGCCCAGGAATCGAACCCCAGGCCCCTGAGCCTGCATGCAGACACTTTAATCCGCTGAGCTATTTGGCTGGCCCTTCATGACTGTCTTTGTGCAGTGTAATAAGCAAAATGGTGAAGGCTACTGCCAGCACTGTCCAACTGACAGCCAGGCTCAGAAAAGCAGTGCTGTGCCTCTACCTGCCTCACTTTCTGGTCTGGCACCGCATGACTTCAGGCTTCTCCCCAAAGTCAAAGTGAGCAGCAAAGTGAATTCAAATCCACCCAGGATACTAAGGCGGCCACCACAGCCACCCAGGAAGATGACTCCAGAGCTGCTTCAGAAAGGAACAAGGGCAGTAGGACAGTGCCAAGTGAGGTGGAGTCTTCTGAGGGGAATGGGGGTCAACATCTTTTCCTATAATGAATGTTTTAGTCTAAACTCCCACAATATGCATCAATCATGCCATGTCCAGTAAAGCTGTGAGAGCCAATTGAGCCACGGTCATCACCACGGACCAAAGATAAGACACAGACAGGAGCTAGCAGGAGAACCAGCATAAACGACCTTCATAAAGTGACTTCCTAGAGAGAAAAACAAGCGTAGAAAAGTCAGCTTTCAACCCAGAGTCCAGATTTGGTATTTCAATCATGGTTTCTGGGCTGGCCAAATAGCTCAGTGGATTACAGCACCTGCAAGCAGGCACAGGGGCTGGTGTTCAATCCCCAGGCCTGTCATGCCAGCCCCACCCCCAGGGCACGCTGACACAGCAATTGAGACTGGGCATGGTAGCGCATGCCTGTAAACCCAGCTCTTGGGAGGCTGTAAACAGGTGGATCACTACGAGTCGGTCTAGCAGTGAGACCCTGCATACTGTGTAGACCCTTCCTTAAAATACAATAAATAAATAAATAGGCACCACGGTGAAGCACAGTTGGGACCCCAATTTCAGCAGACTGGCACTTGGATGTTCCATCGTGTGGGGCTCTTAAATAATAGTTGGGGTGACCCACATACTTCCTGGCCTTTGATTCTAGGGTGCTCTTCCCAGCAGCATGGCCCTACCTTCTGGAAGGACATCTGCAGAAGTCCTCCACTCAGCTTCCTTGGTCCAGAATGGGAACTATGCAGCTTTTCTTTCTTTCTTTTTTGTTGCTACTTTAAACCAAATTTCTAATGATTTCTAAGGCAAGGGTTACTAAATGCACCATGACTGCATCCAAGGGTATGACCTTTTGATAGAGCACAATCTTTTACTTTGCTTTGTTTTCTTTGCCTCTTTTATAGGTAGAAATTGTTACCTTTCATCTGCAAATTGCATACATTTGAACACTAAGGAAGTCAAAATCTTTTTCATTTATTACTCACTGGGTTTCTTTTTCTTATAAAGAATTATCTATTCGTGTCTATTGTTCATTTTTCCTTTGGTGGCATAATGTAATTTGTATCCTTATTTAAATGCTCTGTCACATTTCTTGCAAACTCCTCCAGCTTCTTTAGAGGAATGAATGCTAGAGCTAAATAAGGGCTTGTTGCAAAGTCAGGTACCACAACTTGCCAGGTACCTGCTGGAACCCTGTTTGCAATGCGGAGTCCTCGCACACCCGGGAACACTTGGCAGGGAATTTTGTCTGTGCTCCGGGAGCACAGTGCCCAGCGTGGGTGTAGGGCCCCGGATGCACAGGCATTGAGTGGGTGGGTGACACCCCAAACCCCCACCCCCTACTCCATACACAGATTGGAACTTTCTGCAACTTCCTCTTGTGATGTCTCTGTTTCATTTTTTTTTTGGTGGGGGAATTGAACTCAGGACCTTGCACTTGCCAGGCAAGCACCTATTCTACTGATCTGTCTCTCCAGCCCCGAGCTACCTATTCCTGGTCCACCAAGCTAGCTCCAAGAGCTTGTGTGGATGTCCTTCCCCTCTGGGCAGGGCCCAAGCTGCAGCACAGAGCACCTGCGGATGTGAACCCAAAGCAGGGCTGGGGCCACTGCTGTGAGGCACTGGCCTTACTTAATCCCTGGTCTTGGAAGCCCCAACCCTCAGAACCAACCTCTCTTCGTGGTAACACTACACCTCACTAGTAATTCTGCCTTACCCAATAAAGTGGAAAGCCAGGGGCAAGAAGTCCTTGCAGCCAAAGATGGTATACAAGACCTCAGTTGTTTGATTTCATAGCCGAGTTTCTAATTCCTGAGGGCAGGCCAGCCTACTTCTTTGCCCACAGCTCGCCTTTCGCTTTACTGGTGCCTGTGAGAATACAATGTATGCAAAGTCTAGAATAAGACCTGACGATGCGCCTCACGGTGGACTCATGCTTTGGGTGCCTTCTGAGGAGGGGTGTTTCGCGTGGGGATTCCCGGCGGTGAGGGTATTCTCAGGCGCAGACCTACATCCAGCTCGGAGGTCCTTGGTGTCTTTTCTCCGTCTTTCTGACCTTTTTTTCTCCCTAACCACCCTGGTTTATTTGGGGGAGAGGGGCTTTTAGGGAGAGGGTGGCGTGCCTCCTGCGGGACTCTTACTTAGGACAGGAGGTGGTCACCGCCTCCCGGAGCCTCAGCTTCTGTGCTTACCGAGCAAGAGCTACAACACCCCCGCTTCCCTCCGGTTGTGCTGAGGTCTAAGTAAATCAATGGATGAGCAACGCCAGCACAGGCCTAGTGTTAGCGTGCTGTAAACGGCAGCCAGGAGAGAAACTTTCTGCTGGTCACTGTCACGTTCACCGCGGGTGACCCTGGCCGAGCCCAGCCAGGGAGGAGCTGTTGGAGCGAATTGTCCGCAGGGTGGCAGTTGGAGGGAAGGCAGAGGGGGCACAAGCCAGGTGGAGGGCGCACTGAGGCCGGGCTTACAGACCCGCCTTCACTGGCTCCCGAACAGCTTCCCCCTCACCCCGCCCCCCCCCCCCCTGCAGGGCCGGATTCTGTGCTGCCGACTCAGCCGGCTTCCAGGAGGGCGCTCACCGGCCTGGGACTGGAAGGCTCAACTGGGCAGCGACTGCACCTCTTTGCGCCTAAGGCTCTGCCTCAAGAAAAACAAAGCGTTCCAGTGTTCCAGTGTGGGTCCTGACCTGGAGACCCCGTCCACGTCACCCTGAGGTGCTCCCTCCCAGAGGCTGTCCCGCTGCCTCGAAGCTGGTTTCTGCGGCTTCCAGCATCGCCCTGGGAGGGCGAAGGCGAGGCACAGGGCCCTGCAGCCACGATGGGACACTGAGGAGGGAGAAACGGTGCCAGGTCAGGCCTGGTGCAAGCCCACGGTTCACCTGTGCTCTGAGGCGGTGCCCTGCTCTAGAAGGTGGGCAGTAGCTGCCAGGTGGTGGCGATGCCAGGCTCTCAACCAGGGAAAGCTGGCTCAGGCTGCACCGTTCAAGTCCCAGTCCTCGCAACCTGTTCATGGAAAAGAAAGGCTCGTGCCTGTGTTGTCTGATCACTTTGTCAGGCCCGGGTCTCGCGGTCTGAGCAGCTGCTTCCAAGACAGCCAGATACCCTCCTGCTATCTTGATTTGAAATTTTGTGCTACTGGTTTTATTGCTTTTTTTTCTTTACTCTACTTTTTAAAAAATTATACATGTATATCTTTCCAAATAACCCGGTCCTGTTCTATGAGGGGCAGAGTAAAGCCCTGTACCCCAGGGATACTCAGCAGCAAGCCAGTAGAATCTGAGCTGCCTCACAACCCGCACAGGGAGCTGCGCGTCACGCAGGGCTCAGTCCAGAGCTGTGCTGGAGTGACCGACCTGCATGCAGGAGATTCCTGGGGGCTGAACGTGCGTGAGCCTGACTGGGGCAGGCGCTGGCCAGGGCACCCCTGGGCCTGGCTCCCTACGTGGGCGCCCTTTGGCTTTCCTTCCTGCATATTGTCGTAATCTTTCGCCGTCTGTGCCCTCCCTCTGCCTCCCCTCGACCCTTGCAGCTGTCATTTCCTGCTCTGTGGCTCTTCACCTCCAGCCTTCAGGTCCACAGGGCCATGCCCGGACCCTCAGTGCCAAGTGGAGCCCAAAGAGCTGCCTGAGCTTGCTTATAGACATAGACCCACAGCCTGACCAGCGTGTCAGCCTGTGGACAGAGGCTGAAGGGCATGTCCGGGTCCATGGCCCCCCATGCCTGCTCACACGGGCCAGGGGTCAGAGCCCTAGCTCCTGCTCCTCTCTGCTTCAGTGTTTGGTCGTCGCTGGAGGAGCCCTCTGGTGTGTCCTGGCACAGACAGTGCCTGCTCTGAAGCTGGCTGACACAGTTCCCATGCTGCTCCCGGAGGCAGCTGGGGCAGAAGTCAGAGCTAGGGGTGAGGACTTGGGCGGGTGAGGACTGGGGTGCCGACGGCAGCTTTGCTTCATGGTGCTCATGCTCTTGAGGCTGCGGGCGAGCACCTGCAGAACAGTGGCCAGAGCCTCATTTATGTAACCTGTCACATCCGGGAACCTGGCAGAGGGGATGTCTGAAGCAGACAGGTGGGATGCACATCAGGAAATTAGCCTCTGTGGAGATTACACCAAGGTGACAGGTCAGTTTCAGCAGACAGAATTTTATTAGGCCCCTAAGTGCTATGCTCTGAAACACACAGCCAAGAAACTCCAGGAGGGGTGGGGTGAGCGGCCTCCTGCTCATGTTCTGGGGATGAACAGCATGGTTGTCCACTGGATGCTGTCCTGGTGGCTTTCAGAGGGCAGTGGTGCCTGGTGGTTGGAGTCACCATCTGCCCAAACCCTAGGCCACAGCCCAACACTGCAAGAGCCAGTGGGTCCACGGGCAAGGCTGCTCCTCCTTTCTAAATCATCCTCCTCCTCTTCCTCTGACACACAGGGAGCCTCCTGTGGGGATCAAGGAGCTGCCAGGGATTCACACTAGTTCGAAGGTGTGGTGCACCCTAACCTAGAGGTGTGAGGTGTGCTTCTGAAGAAGGCATTCACAGCCTGATAGGACTCTATCACCTTTTCCATGTTTCTCTTGGCACCAGGGTGGAATCTGTTGTTCACTCCCTGTGGCACAGTGACAAATCAAGGCCCTGGGGGTTCAGGAGGACCTGGGTCCCCTGGGCCTCTCTGCCCTGCTGGGTCTTTCTGCACACTGCACGGCACTCGCCTTGGTGACTGTCCTGGGCAGAGTGCGCCTCAGCACAGGTACAGCATGTGACTCTGCAGCAGTGGCGGGGCAGGCAGGGCTATGCAGTCAGAGGAAGCTGAGCGTCCCTCTGGCCTCCCCCGCTGTCACCCGGCCTTGGGGATGTGCTGTCCGGTCAGAGTGATCAGCAGGCAGCTCCACAGACAGATGTGCCTGCCACACAGCGTGGGGGGAGGAGCAGCACCCCTGGGAGCAGGTGACCCAGAGCCCACGCGTCCCACCCACCCACTCCAGGGGAGTGCCCAGGGCTCCGTGTGGGTGGAAGGGCTGGGTGTCCTCAGGTGAGAGCATCTGTCAGATGTGAGCCATGCACACAGCTTTATGCTACACCTGCCAAGCGGTGAGGGCATCCTGCAGGCAGTCACTGGTGCCACAGGAAGGCTTGCTTGGAAATATCGCCTACATTCCTGAGCCACAGGCGTTTTAGACTCTCAGAGACACCCACAGGCTGTGGGTCTTTTTTAAAAATTCCTGTTTGTTTTTCTACTGATGCCATTTAGTCTGGCTTTGAACGCACTATGCACCCCATGCTGGCCTCGACATTGTAGCCATCCTCCTGCCTCAGCCTCCAGCATGGGGCGGGGTTGACCAGAATGCTTCCATGCCCATTGTACATACTGACAGGGTTCGACATGGTATCTCCATACTTGTACGTAGCAGGTGCTGACCAAATCCAACTACCCTTCATCCTACCCCCTTCTCAAACGTGGGTGATCACTGTTCTGATTTCAGACTGATGTTTCTGGCTTCCGCATACTCAGTCCTTGTTTCTGCGCCTAGGTTATTGCCTGTGACCTAACATCCCCCAGTTCTGCCCACTCCTCTTCATGGCTGAATAGTACTCCACTGCACAGAAAGGTCGATTTTTTTCTCTGCCCATCTGCTGGCAGGCACCAGCTGGCAGGGACCACTTAGTGTCCCTGCCACGTGAGGAGTGCAGTAAGCATGGGTGTGCCAGGCTCCTCACTGAGGCCTCAGTCTCCACACACAGGGCTCTACCCATCAGCCTTTGTCCTTAGTCGCTGCAGCCAGCTAGTATTGCTGTACTGCAGTACAGACTGCAGGGAAGGCGTCAAGAGCCCAGCAGCCAAGGTGCAATCTCTGCTTGCACCCCAGAGGGCAGGGACACTGCCCCGGGGCAGCCTGAGCCGGTGCCAGTCTGCACCCATGCTACGCTTGCCTGTTCAACTTCTATCACCCCTCTGCCATCACTTCCTGTCTCTTGGGTGGGAGGTGGAGGCCTCAGAGGACACAGCAGCCATGAGTTCCAGAGACTGTCTGAGGGGGAGGAGTTTCTGAAGGGAAACAGGGCCTCACAATGGATGGAGGATAGGCCGAGGGTCAGAACTCTAGGGCTGCTCCCTGCTTGTCCCAGGACAGGGACAGGTACACAGCTGCCACCTTCCAGCTGCCCCAGGAGTCCTCAGAGTCACAGGAAGTAAGCCAGATTCAGAAAGACAAAGACAGCCTGCCCTCTGTCCTTGCATGGAGCCGCAGTGCTGAGCCTGGAGGTAGCAAGCAGCGTGGAGCTGGACAGGGCTGTGCAAGCTACTGGGAGACCCCATGAGTCAGTGAGGTGGGAGGAGAAGAGCTTCGCTGCAGTGTGTTGGCTTTAAACTGTTGCATTCTGGAAAGGTGCTGAGAGGATGGACACAAAGCCTTCTCAACACAAAAACGGGGCCATCGTGAGGCCAGGCAGCTGGCCTCAGTTGTCCCTCGGTGTTCACAAACTTCACAGGGTCACACTGTGCACAAAACGCACCCAATTGTGTCTGTAAACATCAGAAGTAAAAGTAAAGCTAAGCTACAGAGACAGGCAGCATGGTGACCCAAGCAGAGCGTGTGCTGAGAGATCAAGCGCTAGCATCTGCGCATTCCTCTGCCCTCTGATTTCCAGTTGCTGCCTGTTCAACTTCTTTCCAGTTCCCCAGACAAGCGGGGAATTCCAGATATATCTTGCCTTGATAATCACCAGCCTCTGTTTTGTGACTGTCGCATGTTGCTCTGTCAAGAAGGCAGCTGAGGGCGAGGAGATAGCTCAGCAGTCTAGGCACTTGCCTGGCAAGGGCAAGGACCCAGGTTCGATCCCCAGTACCGCATGCCTTGCTGGCCCATGAACCCCAGGCGCACTGTGCCAGCACCAAAACTGGACAGACCAAGACAGGAAGATTACTGCAAGCCAGAGCTGTGCAGTGAAGCTCTGTATCAAGAAAGAGAGAGAGAGAGAGAGAGGAAGGGAGGGAGGAAGGAGGAGGAAGAAGGGAGGAGGGAAAGAGAAAGCAAGCAGGTGAGATGCACTAGGGCGAGGCACTGAGGCGCTTCCCTGGCTGAGAAGATCTGATAATACTGAACTGAACACATATGTTGCCCTTTGATGCATAAAAGTGATGTGAAAGTGTCAAAGCCGCAGACGGCGCCCTCTCCCGCTCCTCCATCCTCACACATGGCCTTGGAGCGGTCTCCCTGGCCTCCCCTCAGAAAGTGTGAAGAGCGACAAAAGGGCAGTGCCATGCTCTGTTCTCAGCGGGCTCGTGGGCAGGGTGGCAAGTCTTTCTTCCTCTAATGTGGGGCGTTTTGTTTGTTGTTTACACACCCAGGACCATCTCGGCCAAGACTCACCATCAGGCTGTGAACTTCAACATCTTTGAGGGCATGGTGTGCCACGGGGTGCCTCTGGTGACAATTTCAAGGGGCGAAGTGGTATATGAAGCTGGAGCTCTCAGTGTCACACCAGGGCACGGGAAGTTTATTCCACGCAAACCATTTGCTGAATACATTTACAAGCGGATCCAGCAGCGAGACCAGGTGAGTCAGTGACAACAGTGCGGTGGCAGCTGGACCACCACCTGCCCTGGTCTCCTCTTTTCCAGCACATTGATGACGGGAGTCATTTCCGGCCAATAGTGGCATTCAGGTACTTCCTGAGGGACTGTGTTTCCTGCCATACACTGATGAGCCTATTTGATTATCTCTGGTTCAAGTTTATGGCTAGTCAGGGGACTCCAAAAGGCACCCGGATGAGAAAGATGCAGGATCCTATGGGGAAGCCCCTGGAGAGGCAGGGGGCAGGAAACAGCTGAGAGTGGGAGAGCTCAGGAGGGCCACTGAAGTGTGGCCCTGGGAAGGAAAGGAGGACCCGTGAAGAAGGACCATAGACCTAGACAGTCTGGGTTTGCGGGCAATGATCCAGACCTTCTGCGAGTCTTGCCTAAGCCTCTTGTCAGCCAGCCAGAGGTGGCGCCCATTCATTGGCTGGAGCAACTGTGGGAGGCGTGGCCTGTATGCAGCCTATGTGTTCAGAGCTGAGTCTTGGTCCCTTGAGGAGTGGGGTGCCCTTGGGGGAGGGTTGCAAGGTACATCCTGTGACCACTGCCCAGTGGTAGAAGAAGTTAGTAGATGAAAGCACGTGCTTCTTTGGCTTCTGTTCACATCCGGGCGCTAAGACCAAGTTCTCAGCCCTCCTTGGGCTCAGTTTCCTCATTTGGATAATGAAAGCATTTTCTCCTAACACATCATGAGACTCGGGCAAGACTGACAACGAAAGGCCCAGTAGCAAGTCAGTATTAACCCTGTCTCTGCTTCCCATTTCCTCCACCGCATTGGTAACAGAGCCTCTCTGACTTCGAATAGATTGTGAATCTTTTTTTGCTATAGATTATCAGAACCCATTAATAATATTTCTCCCCTTTTCAATGCTTCCAAAAACTTCAATTGAATAAACAAGTGCTCTAGAATGCTTTCAATTCAATGCTACAGTCCTTTATATAATATAATTCTATCCACAATGATGGTGTTGGAGGTTATAGCTCATTTTCCTGTGGTGCTCATTTATAAATATAGACACAGTAGGTGACAAGGGGTGGAGCCTATGAGGATTCTAGAAGTTTCTGAACCCCTGCATAGTAAGCAGCAGCAGTTCTGACCTGTGATGAGCACTTCCCAAATGCAGGGCTTCTTGTCAAGGGCGCTGTCACAGTGACCCCCTCAAGGAAGAAGGTGCTACTGCCCTCACTTTAGAGATTAGGGCACTGAAGCTTCAAGAAATTAACCAATTTGTCTATGTCACACACCTGGGATATGGCAATACAGAGCACAGCCCTGGCGGTCTGGCTCCCAAAAGTGCATACTTATGCAATCAGCTCGAGAGTAATCTGTAAAGACTGAGTTAAATGAGGTACTAAGTGATAAATCATTCAGCATAGTTTTTGGGGAAAAAAAAAGACTTTCAAAAATTTAATCTGAATTGAGGTGTTGATGACAGTTTCATTTGTAGTCCAGGGAATGGGTAGAAAGGATGGATCTGGGGAATCATAAGGAGATAGCATCCGTACCACTGGGTGGAAGATAATATTAATACTTGAAGGGGATGGAGGGCGGCTTGATGTGGTCAGTTCCAGACTTCTGCCAGCAGGGGCGCTAGACTGAGAATGGAGAATGGACTGCGGGTTTTTTTTTTTTTTTTTTTTGTCTTTTTGAGACAGGGTCTCACTGTGCAATTCAGGCTGGCCTTAAGCTTACTTTGTAGCTCAGGCTGGTCTCGAACTCACAACAATCCTCCTGCCTCAGCCTCCCAAGTGCTGGGATTACAGGCCTGCGCCACCACGCCCGGCTCTGGACTGCGTTTAAATGGCTGACTTGGCCCCAGGTCATCATCTCCCAGGAAAATATTTTCAGCCTCCAAGATCACTCTTGGACTGCTCTCCTCAGTTTTCTGTTTTGCTGTCAGAGTTAATGTCAACTGTATTTTTATGTGTTGACTATCAATGTTTGAATTATTTTAGTTTTGTAATGTTTTCCTTTGATAAATTCTGGCATTTTAGCACATGTAAGGAACAATAAATAATAATTATCACTTACAGAATGTTCTGAGAACTTACTGCCTTCCCAATGGGCCCTGTATTATGTAGTTTATGGTCATTTGGGCAGGGCAGAACAGATGGTAGTTATTTTCATGAAATATAGCACACATCCACATGGTGCCACTATGATTCTTATTTTATAGACTAGAAGGCTGAATCTCAAAATTAATTAATTTCCCTGGGCTGCAAAGTAAGTATAAGAGCCAGGACTTGTGATAGATCTTTCTGATTCCTGCTGTACAATGAGCCCTCTGTAAAAAAATGGTCATGAAACTCAAACCATTACTTTGACAATGTTGTAAAATAAAAAGTGTAAAATGAAATAAAGTTTAGGAATTGTCTGGGGGGTATTTTAGAATCCTCCTATCTACTGAGTTAGACAAAGATGATTTATAAAATAAAAATATTATAGCACAAGCATTAGATTTAAGTTCACAGTCTTTTCTTTGATTTCCATCTGGATTACTCAGACTGCTTGCTCTGCAGTTACAGCTTGGTGGTAAAGTGTCTGCTTAGCATGCTCCCACCTTGGGCCCAGTCCCACCTACCAGACAAACAAGCTGCGCTTTCTTTGTGAGGGGGATTAAGAGCTCCAAGCAGGCAGGAGGGGCTGTGTCTCACTCCCTTCTCATCATGTCCAAGGAAAGTCGGCCTTCCCGTTCCAGCACCAGAAGCACAGGTTTAGGCCCATATCAGCACGTGCAGTGGCAGATCTCAGTGGTCTCCTGCCAGTGTCTCGGGCCCATGAGGACAGCAACTGACCCTTCCTTAGTGTGATGCAAGCGTGTGAAAGGGTACTGAGCCTGAAATCAAGGAACACAGGCAGGAACTTTAGGGTAGCACAGATGAAAGTTACATAAGTGTACCCAAAGGTTGCTGCCCCCCTGCCTCACAGGGGGCTTTCTGTGAACCCGGTTCTTGTCTGGGACGTTGTTACTCTGTAAATCTAACAGTGTCCTACCATGTGGTCATCTCTTACTGGCTGTTAGGAGGCATTTCAAAAGAAGCAAAAGGTTTTTTTTTTTTTTTTTATCCAATTTGATAGGCTGGGACATTGTTATTTATTATAAAATTTAGTTAGTGGATCTTTAAAGGAAAAAAAAACTTTAAATCAGAAGATGACACGTTGGGTCTTATTTGATAAATATTAAATGATAAAACACTTTCACTTTTTAAAGAGTGTTAAAGGAAAATGTGACATAGAAGGGAAGGAAAAAAGGAACAAAAACTTCAATATTTTAGGAGATTCCTGAAAGAACAAAATTGCATACTCTCTCTTTCCAGCAGTGTATAGCAACTTACATCCAGGTAGGCTGCTGTATTTATGGGAAATTTATATGACTATGATAAGGATTTCCTCCAAAGGATGGACTTTCTTTAGGTTATTCTTAAGGTCATCTCTTTTTCTCTTTTTTCAGCAATAAGCAACTCCAATGTTTTCTGGAAAATACTGGTCACGGTGCAGTTTATGGAGAACAGGAAAAGCCTGTCGGAGTGGTGTACAGTTAGGGTACTGCTGCCAGAGCTTAGAAACTGGGCCACATATTGCAGTGAGAAGCATACTTCATCTCACAGATAAAATCGAGTGGGTGGCCAGCAAGGTCCTTGAAATGGGCACTTTCTATTTCTGAAATAGTGCTTTGTCAATGTCCTTCTCAAGGTGGAGGCTCAAAGAAAGTAATTTAAGACATGTCAGTGGCTGCTGGTGTAGCCCTAATTTCCTCCAGATGGATTGCCAATCATAATAAAAGGCAAAGAGCTCCCTGGGCTGGCTCTCTGGGGCTTAGTGGAGATGCAGGTCTGCCCAGGACCCTGTTTGGCAGTGCAGCAGTGTCTGGTGGCTGCACTGAGTGGGGGTATTCACACCTCAGAAATGGAGGCCAGTGCTGTCGGCCAGGACTTTGGGGTGGCGAGAAAAGGCACAGCAGCCCGGTTGCCCCTCCTGGAGTCCTGCTGGCAGAAGGCCCTTTCTGAGCACAGGCTGAACATCCCTAACTTGAATCTGAATCAGTGAGAGTGGAAAGCATGCTTACGCATTTGTCAGGAGATCAGACCCCAACTAGTGAACCGTGTGCACACACCCTGCAGTCGGACAGCTCCCAGATCCAAAATGCTTCTTATCTCAAACATTTTGAGAAAAGGATGCTCAACCTATATTCCCTTGTTAGGCTTTAGCTAATCATTCAAAGTTTATTCTATTGATACTTATTGATTACCAATTAGGTTTCAACAATTCTTACAGTAATCCTGGGAGATAAATGGGCTGTTCCTGTCTTACTGACTCAGAGCCCGAGGCTTATAGAGACCATGTTGCTTCAGAGTGGCCACCTGTGACCACAGCCAAGTGCATGTACCTCACAGGCAGGGATCCTTCTGTCAGTGCCAGGGCTGCACCTGTCACCTAGCTCACCTCAGCTCACGCACAGTTGCCACTTGCCATCCACCAGCAGGGAGGCCCCTCAGCTCCTCTCTGCCTATGGGCTCACTCTCCCAAGGAGCCGGACCAGAAATGGGGGCCCACCTCTATTTAATGTCCTTGAAAAACAGCTCACATGATGTTTTAAGGATCAAAGGCAGACATTTGGTGGACCAGAGGGCATCATCCACACGCCCATGTTTTCATTATTCTAGATCAGCTCTGTTGAACCATGGAAGTGTGGGGGTGGGGGCTCAAATCCTGGAGATGCTCAGAGCCAGGGTGGCTCTGGTCAGTGTGGACTGGAAGCCCTGGAGATCACCAGCCAGGCACGGATTCTATCTCAAGGAGCTACCATTTATTTGAGCTATTGGACATCAGGCCAGAGTCTGCTGTTTGGAATGTGGACCATCAGCCTTCTTTATTGGTATTTTAGCATCTCAGCCCCCACTGGCAGCCTTGTGTCAGTAGCGCCCTGAGGCTCTGGGGACTTTCTCTATAGGTTTTGCTGCTTTTAGAGAATCTAGCATCCCAGCGCTTTCTTGGTAGAGAGCATTAAATTTTTTCTCAGTGTACAGCTTCCTCTCCTGATCAGCTAGCTGGAAGCACTGCCGCAATTATGCAGCTCTAATGATGATTACTGTGAATGTTTGTTCACAGTGACACACATGACATAAGTCTCATTCATATCTATTAACTCATCACAGTGACAATGGTCGCTAAGGACTACAAACTCGAATTGAGCTTCCATCTGTTAATTACTGTGCCTGCATCCCGCCAGGGGAGCGGCCACCTGCCCCTTCTGTATTAGGACAGCCTTGCATGTAGTTGACCCCAGCCTAGCCCACCTGTCCTTGATCCCACCCTTGTGGACACTGTTGCTGTGAAGATAGATCTGCTCATCCTGACTAGTGTGCCAGGAGTGGGTGGATGGCGAGGCCCAGATCGGCCTTCTGAAGATGCACTCCTAGGAATTAGGGTCTTGAGGTCCTCTTTGAGGTTCTCTTTGTCAGTACTCCTGAATAGTGTTACCCTCAGTTGCACATGAATTTTGCAAATGTCCATCATGTACCAGGTAGGATTCAGGGTACTAGGGATGCAGGCACTGGTAAGATGGCTGCTCTCGACCTTGAAAACTTCAGGATTGGCCTGGCATGTTTCATTCCAGTTCCCGGTGCTTATGTCTTAGTTCTGCTTGACACACATTTGTACCTCAGTGCTGAATTCAGCCAGCCTCTTAGATAGAGAGACCTGGGTATAGGAAGAGACCAAGACTAAAGATAAAGTGGCAAATCATTGTGTACCACTTTAAAACCCCTCATCTGGGGCCACCAGAAGACTGTGTGAGAGAATAAGGAGGCCTTCAGTGGGAGCTTGGGGTCCACCAAGTCCAGGAGAGGAAGCCAGCAAGGCATGGACAGAGAACTCACCCAACACCCATGACCCAAGGAGGACATCTTTATTTTGGCTCACGGTTGCTGTGGTTTCAGGGTGGCGGCTCCAAGCAGGAACAGTGTGGCAGAGATGGCTGGTAGAGGAGAGCTGCCCACAGCACAGCAGACAGGGAGCAGAGGGAGAGGCAGCCTTCGGGCCAGGCCACAGCCCAGCAACACCTCTCCCCGCCAGGCCCTGCCTTCCCAGAGCAAGTCCCCTGCATCCCAACCCTGTCCCAGTCTCCTTCCACAACCCCTTCCTATGAGCCCCAAGGCTTTGGGGGATCCCCATCCAAGCCACGACAGAGTCTCAGAAGGCAGGAGGAAGAACCCACATACTTTGACCCAGACCTGCCTGATTCCTCACCCTGACCTTCCTGTGTTCTGCCGTCCTCTCGGCACTAGGAAGGCTTTCACCGGTGGAATTGGGGTGGAGTGTATGTGGCCACTGTATTCATCAGGAGACTGGAGAAAGAAACCCACTTTACACTTTCCAGGCCACAAGCACAACTGCTGGGTGCTGTGGGTCCAGCACAGGCTGGCATCCATGCCACGTTGGTGCTTCACATTACATACAGAAATCTACCCTTGTTGCTAGGGAAAAGGGACAAGACTCCTTTTCCTAAGAGTAGTAGGTTAAGTGGCTTCATAGACATGTGTCCTGAGTGAAACAGCCTACAGAGGACAGCCCTCACTCCACCCCTGTCGTGGCGCCGCCTACTGTGGCTCTGACGTGGGCAGAGAACAGCACCGGGCCCTCCTTGGAGACAGAAGGTGGGAGCCCACAGAGTGCTGCCACCTGCCTCCAAGGACTGGCGCCCAGCAGAAGGTCACAGGTGCCAGAAGGCCTGAGCCCGGGCCTTTGACAGCCTTGGAGCCCATCAGCTCTTCTCCAAGAAGGGCACTGTGGAGGGAGGACAGCAAAGGCTCAGACACAGGGGTCTTGGTGCCTCGTGGCTGTGTAGCAGCATGGACAGCGTCTTGAGGCTGTTTTGGGAGGCAACCAGCCCCAATCCATGGACCTTGGAGACAGGCAGTCAGTGACGCTGCATGATGGTGCCTGGCCAGCTGAGCGAGAAATGCAGGACCAGCAGTGTGAGCAGGCCAACCATGCGAATCCGCCTTGCTCCGACCCACACCATGGGTTGCTGCATCTGGTAGTCTGAGCAGGCAGGATGAGCCCCAGGACTGCTTGTTATTTGTCTGTGTGCACATGAGTGGGGTTCATGTCATGCATCAGGCATGGTGCTAGGTGCTCCCTTATGCCGAGTGAGCCTCCCCGCATGTGGTCCTCCCCACTCTCTGTGATGACGTAGGTGGTTTTTCTCACCTGGTGTAAAGCTGTGGGACTCAGGAGCACATGCTAAGCTGGAGACCTGGCCACAGGGCCCAGGCTGCTAATCCAGGGTGACCTGGCCACAGGGCCCAGGCTGCTGACCCGGGCCCGCATCTCTGGCTGCAGATCAGTTCCCAAACACAGCGTTCATTTACTGCTTGTGAATCCCTTGGCTTCTCCGGTCTCCTTGAGCCCTCGGTTCACTCCCGCTGAGTTAGGGGGAGGATTCTGCCCCCAGTGGACCTAAGGACATGAGATTCTGCAGGAGGCCTGAGACAGAGGGCAACAAGACAAGGACACACCTACTAAATGCTGTAACCTGTGGCCAAGTGCTGGGAGAGCAAAGCACTATGGGAACAGGGCCACTAGGCTGTTGGCCAGGAGGAAAGGCAGAAGATTGGGAGGGCTGGAAGGGGTGGTTAGGAGTCCAAGACAGAGGCCCTGGAGAGACCTCTCTACCTGTGGAGCACAGCTCAGCTCTACACAGAGGGTAACCCAGAGGCATCAGGGCCCTCCAACATCCTAGGAGAGGGGACAGCATGGTTGGCACACAATGAAAAGAAAAGCTTTCTTTTTCTTTTCTCCTGTCTGTCACAGTTCATAAGGGACTGTCCTTAGCTGTGAAGTCAAGCAGTGAATAACCCACAGAGGGAGTTGAAATGTTCTGTGTTTCAGACTTGCACACCCAGCCCCGTGGAGCGAGCACCCTACAAGGGAGAAGTCATCACCCTGACATCCAGAGGGGCACCAGAGGACTCCTCAGGGGGGACCTGGGCTCAGGCTGCTTCCTGATCCAGGTAAGGGGCAGTGGGTAAAGTGCTCCTAGATCAGCATCAGCACATGGGGCCGGGAGCAGGAAATCAGCGTCTCTGTTGTCACAAGCATTGCAGGAGTCCAAGGTCAAGAGCTGCAAAGAGAGGCAAGACTCAAGGACAGCTAGGGGCAGGGAGATGACAAAGCTCTGCTGATGCAGCACAGGCGAGTGGACCTCTGGGGACAGGCCTGGGCTTGCTGGAGGAAACTGTCCAGGGCCTTAGGAACTCTGCTGTGAGCAAGAAGCAGTCGGCCAGCGATGGGCACAGGGCCCTGCCACACTCTGAAAACCACTGCTGTGCAATCTGTGGCAGTGTACATGCACCAGTGGGCCCGGGAAATGCAGACCAGGTGTGGTCTGGGACTTAGAACGCACCAGAAGCAAATCAAGTGTTGCTTTCGGGGAGATTTTTTTTAAAGAAAATTGTTTGACATATTTTTTTCCCTTTATTTTTGAAATAATGTAGGTGTCATTGTTGCAGAGATTTGAACACACACCTATCTCCTCTGGCCTTGGTGCACACAGACCTTGGTACTCACTGTCACCACTCCAGTCTATTTTCTTTCTTTCAGTGGTTTTCTGGTCCTGCTCGGGCAGGTGCCCACCTGACAACAGCGGCGTTGCTATGGTTTCAGTTCCCAGTTCCAGTGATTTCATTACACCTATGTTTGGTCCAGTTTGCAATTTCCTAGACTCCAGATGTCTATTGTAATTTATGACATGTTTTCTGAAGTTGCCACTGTAGCACTGTGCCAGTGACCAGCACTGGAAGTTGGCCTGCTGGCATTTGTGGGGAACAGCAGTGCTATGTGATAAAGAGTTTCCTGCACACTGGAGCTTCTATGCTTGACAGCTCCTGTGACCTCCACCCACCCCATGGCTGCAGGGATGAGAGTACCAAAGGCTTATAAACAAAGGCCCCTGACTCCTGCAGTTGTGGGACGCTGTCCATCTTTAACAATGTCCTGTAATTCCCAGATCCCAGGACTCTTCCAGCTCAGGAAGATTTGAGCGAAGTTGGGAGGTGAGTTAGCCTGATGTCCCTGCTGTTTGGGCATTGATAGGAGCGCAAGATTAGGCCTAGTGTGGTCCTGCCTCTCTCTGGAAGGGTGAGGTCCCCTGAGTGCCTCTATCCTCTGCACAGGTAAAATCCAAGCGGGAGCCCCTCAACTCCTGCTTGGTGGAGCGACATGGGCTGTTTCAGCACCTGAGCCCCTTCAGGAAACTCACCACACCCGGCCTCTCCCAGCTCCCTCTCAGAAGCGATCACTGTCCTCCTGGCTGTGCCTCTGCAGCTGTGGTAAGACTGAAATGGAAACAAGTGTCACCACCCTGGGACATCTGCATGACAGCTCCTGGACAGGACTCTCAGATGCTGTCCTTGCCTGCACTAGTATATTTTTCTAGGATATTTTAAAAATCACTTTCTTGTTTAAAGGTTTTTAAATGGCTAATTTATTTTAAGCCAACTCTGTGATTTTGCCTGATGGACCTAATAAACCTTGAGATCCTCATCTTGCACTGTCGTCTGAAGCACATGCATGTCCTCACTGGTGAGTGAGGGCCATCAGATAACGAGGTTTCTAGTGTTCCCTGCCGGGAACCGGGTCCTTAATAGACTCTGTTCTCAGAGGGCACCTACCAGGGAGGCATACAGAAAGAATGAGCCACCCGCTGGCTCCTGGGGCTCCTCCCCTCTGCCTGCCCACCTGACCCTGTGTGCCCTGGGCTGAGCTTGTCACTTCTCCTGGGTGCTGACATCAACAGGGGTTTTCAACACAAAGCCAGGTTGGGACTGCATTTGTCTTAAGAGCTGGCCAAGGATGTCAGCAGCATTTGTCCCAACCCTCATGCCACCCTCGAGAGAATGGCCTCTGGGACCCTGGGGACTGAGAGGTCTACCGTACCAGGGTGTGGATGGTGAGGAAGTGTTGCTGGGTGCTGTTTGGCCTCACAATAAGACCTGGTCTCCACCAGACCTTTGGCTTTATTTAATGAAGCTGTAGACAGGCCCAGCAGATGCAGAATGCTAATAGTTGTTGGGCTCCATAGAACTGGGGCTGGACAGAACTAAGCTCTGCATAGACTCAATTGTTTACTTCTCTGCTGAATGGTGCCACTCTAACAGATGAGAATGCAAAGGCGGGAAGAGGAGAAATTATTACCTAAAGCCACCAGGGTGGCAGGTGACCCAGGGTGTCATGCAGTCAGCCCAGGCCACTGCAGTGCATTCCATTGGCAAGACGTGGGGAAAAGCCCACTCCAGAAGAACAAGAGCTAGCACAGTATCACCTGCCCAGCATCCAGGTGTACTGGGAGCGGGTCAGATGGGCCACTGTACTTGTCCAGGTCTGGTTCATATGGTCATTCTAACAGTACCTCCCCATGGCTGCCATCCTCAGGAGGGAGGCTTATTTGTTGTGACCTCTCAGATGTTGTTCCAGGAGGACTTAGAAAGGAACCGCAGAGTGTCTTGAGTCTTTCCAGTGCTGTTTCCAGAGCAGTTAGGAAGGCATGGGTAAGCACAGACCACCCTCACCCAATACTTCCTACAAATACTTCTCCACAGGAAGAGGAGCAGGATGAAATGCAGCAGCCTCACAGGGTTTGCCTCAGCTCCTCACTGGAAGCCTAGCTTTCAGGAAGGACCGTTCTTTTGGGGTGGTCTGAAGGTTGAGTTGCCTTTCTCCTGTGCACTTTATTTAAAATAATAGGATGCAAATTTGATGCTTTAAGTCTACAGTTAAGAGTCTAAGTGGGAAAAAGCAGGTGCATAAATCTCAAACGAGACCACCAGGAATCCAGATCTTCCCCTGCACCACTCGGGCAAATCACTCAGCCACTCCAGGGTCACTGGCCCGACCTAGTGAGCCCTAAGGTTTGTAAGATGCACACAAACCTTAGTCACAGCCAGCACCATGTGGGGCACAGGCCAACCTCGATCGGCACCTATTACTACTAGCATTTCCTCCAGATGAACGGCTTTCTTGCTCTACCACCACGCAAGAGGAAACCAGCCAAGGTCCTCAGAGAAACTTTCGGTTTCCTGAGTCAGCTGATGGCCACCACCATGCACCAGTTCAGCTATGAAAGAGAACTAAAGCCCAAATAGCAAACCTCTGACAAGCTTCCCTAGCACCTAACTGCTGCTTCCCTATTTGCTTGTGGGGGCTCTGACTTAAGGGGTAATAGCTCATCCTAGGCACTGGGGCACCCTGAATTGCACGTGTACATGCACACATGCATGCACGCACACACACACACACACACACACACACACACACACACACACACACAGTATGAATAAGAAACCATTGCAAAACAGATCTTGCTGTTTTCCTTCCAAGTTTTCTCATAAGCTGATGGCACATGAAGCTTTCCGGCTCATACGCCATTTGG
>PVKA01014668.1:25799-39217 GCA_004027165.1 Ctenomys sociabilis
GGGGGGGGGGGGGGGGGGGGGGGGGGGGGGGGGGGAAGGGCCTCTGGTCCTCACAGCGGGGGCAGCTGCACCGGCAGCCAGGCCTAGCTCCCCAGGCCCCTCCCTGGGGCAGATGAGGACTGCCCAGTGTCTGAAGGGCTGGGTAATGGCATAATGATGACATAGGGGAAGGCAGATGCTGGCCTTGCTCGAAGGGAGAAGCAACACCCACAGATCATCACTAAGCCTCCTGTGTTCATAACCACAGAGCTTCCAAGGATGTAAAATGACAAAGAGATTCGAATCACAGAGAATACTGCGTCATGTGGCCTGGAGCTGACTCCTAACCAGATCTTCTCAAGCTCTGTGCTAGGCACGTTCTCAGAGGCTCCAGGGTCGAACAGAGTTCCCGCACAGCAGGCACTTGGCAGATGCTTCCTAAATATATGTTCCCATGAACTAGGAGTTGCCATGAAGCAATGTGGCCACATGTGATGCCCTTCATTCCTGCTGGGACCTTGTGTCTTCCCCTGGGGTGCTGTGATTGTGCCCCAGAAGGACAGGGTATGGTGGGAAGGCAGTGGGGTCTCCAGCTTTTTAATCACCCCACAGTTCCAAAGTCTAGGCAGGAATGTCTGTGGCAGCATCTACCATAGGAAAAATGTAGAAACAGCCCGAACGGCAAGCAATTCCTGGGTGGGTGAACACAGTGTAGTGGAGTCACAGCCCGAAACACGACTCAGCTATGGGAAACTGCAGGACTAGCGCCTGCTGCAGAGCACACAGGACCTGGAAACTCAGCACCACATAAAAGAAGGCAGGTGCAGAAGGCGGCACACACTGCGTGAGTCCACTGGGTAAGTGTGCAGAGCGGTAGATCCGCGGTGGCAGAGGGGATCAAGGCCTGCTGGAGGCCGAGGCAGCAGGGCTGGGGAGTTAATGCAAGATGCTATGAGCCACCCAGTGCCAGCCCCAGGCCTGGTGCAGAGTCGGTGGGGCAAACCAATTACTGGCTGAGTCAGGCTGCCCCAGGCCCAGGTGCTATGAACAGCAGCTGGGGCGCTCCAGGTCCCTCTTCTGTATGGCGGTGACTCCAGTGGCTGGGTTCCACTGGTGATTTGTTTCCATGGCAACTTGCTTCTCCCTCTCACTGTTCTCAATCTGCCTTATTCGAAACCCTGTGTTTACATCCTGCCCTAGGCTGAGGGCCTTAAATGAAAGGAGCAAGGACTCCCTCCCCCCAAAATAAAAAACTTTGAAAATGCATTTAAACACATAAGGTATGATCATCAAAAAAAAAAAAAAAAATCCAAGCTCTATAATTTCTCCGTAACCTGCTTGCCAAGAGGCAACTCTCCTCATCAGCCATCTTCATTGATTCTTTTCCAAAACCATTTTTCCATGAATATGGAAAGCCAGGCCTGGAAACATCTCCAGGAGGAGGCCCAGGTGCCCAGAGTAACAGCCTCAGGAGGCTCTCAAACTTTGCCCAACCCTCTGGTCCTGCTGCAACCAGACCTCCACCGTCTCCTGCCAATGCTGGTAAAGACCCGAGCTCCATCCCTATCACCTGTGGAGCCAAAGCTGCCGTAGACATTTGCTGTTATTTCACTGCATTATTTGAGCTAGATGGGGCCCGCAGCGATCTCTAAGTCTCTGGTGTGGTTCCCATCACTTTAATGAGGATGGATGGCTGACACATCCTCCGAGCCGGTCTTGCCTCCACCCCAGTGCGTTTTGACTGTGACTTTTCAGCTGTCAGTGGTAAGACCTTTCAGAAATATTTGGTCAGAGCCCACTACTGCTGGTTGAAGGTCACCTTCTCTTGCTGTCAAGGCCAGTTTCTAGAGCGTGTGGACAGGCATGTCCTGGGGCCTGTGGTGGGTCCAGAGCCCTCAGGTCCTACACAACTGTCCCTAGCCTTTCCATAAAGCTCCATACTGCTGATCATAATGGGTTCAGAAAATCTGGCTGTATCTGAGGGACTGGGGGTTGGGCTGATATCCTCTGTCTTAGTTTTTCCTTTCGGGCCCAGAGTTTCCAAGGAGTGGACCATTTTTACTGTGGCCAAGGGGTCACCTCAAGTTCCCCAGAACAACTGCCTCTGATTGCACCCAAAATGCAGTACTCATGTCTCCTGCCCTTTTCATGTCCACATTTAAAGGCAACAGAAGATATATAAATGCATTCCAACTGGGCAGCTGTGCTGTGGCCTACTTATGCAAAGATACTCCCTAAAATCTGGATTCTACACTAGTCACATACGGGTGCTCCTTGCGGGGCAGTACCTAAGTTGGTCATTCCTTCTGTTGGATGGAACTGTGTCCCTGGAGAGGACAGGGTCACATCCTAATCCCCAGTCCTTCAGCTACAACCAGCCCTTGCTATCTATAGCTCCAAGGCTAAGATTCAACCAACTTTAGATCAAAATGTTTGTTTTTAAAAAATAATTGCACTTGGGCCAAATCCCTAAGACTTTTTTCTTGTCATCATTCCTCCCCAAGATATGGTATAACCAGTATTCTATGCACAGGACACTTAAATGCATTAGATTTTATGTCATCTAAAGATGATTTAAAGTCTGATGGAGGAAGTGTGTGGGAAGCATGCAGATACCATGCTACTTTATATAAGGCACTCGAGGTCTGAGGATCTGCATTTTTAATGGGGTTCTGGACCAGCCCTGAGAAGCCCAAGAAGCACCTGGATAGCCTTATTTAGAAACAGGGTCTTAGCCGGGCGTGGTGGCGCAGGCCTGTAATCCCAGCACTAGGGAGGCTGAGGCAGCGGGATTGTTGTGAGTTCGAGACCAGCCTGAGCGACAAAGTGAGCTTAAGGCCAGCCTGAACTGCATAGTGAGACCCTGTCTCAAAAAGACAAAAAAAAAAAAAAAAAAAAAAGAAACAGGGTCTTTCAGAGGCAGTCAATTCATATGTCACAGTGAGTTAGGTGGGCTCGAACCCAGTCACCACCACCCTGATAGAAAAGGGAACACTCTGTGTAGAGGAAGAGGCAGAATCAGGGTTACAGCTAGAAAACAAGGAATGCTGAAGTGAGCCAGCAACTACAGGAAGGTGAAAAAGACAGTAAAAGATGTCTCCAAGAGACCTCAGAGGAAGCACAGCTCTCCGGACATCTCTGAGTTCTAGCTGTGAGAACTTAAATGCCTCTTGTTTGAATCCACCTAGGCTATGGTCTTTTATAGTGATACATCAGGAAGTGGACACATCAGGGGCCAATGAGAGAGCTCAGCAGACTAAAGCACCTACTTAGGCAAGCTTAAGCAAGCACAGGGACTGAGGTTCAATCCCTGGCATCACATACTGTGTCAGCGCCACCTTGAGGACAGGTTGAGCTGGCCAGAGTCCAGTCGTAGAGATGTTTGCCTATAATCCCAGCACTGGGAAGGCTGAAAGCAGAAGAGTTACCACGAGTCTGAGCTGCACAGTGAGACCCTATAATAACCAAAATATGAAAGAAAGAAAGAAAGAAAGAAAGAAAGAAAGAAAGAAAGAAAGAAAGAAAGAAAGAAAGAAAGGAAGGAAGGAAGGAAGGAAGGAAGGAAGGAAGGAAGGAGGAAGAGGAAGAGGAGGAGAAGGAGGAAAGAGAAGAAAAGAAAGAAAGATCTACCAACAAGAAAAAGATGAAGGTGGCCAGGTGTGGTGGCGCATGCCTATAATCCCAGCACTCGGGAGGCTGAGGCAGGAGGATTGTTGTGAGTTCGAGACCAGCCTGAGCTACAAAGTGAGCTTAAGGCCAGCCTGAACTGTATAGTGAGACCCTGTCTCAAAAAGACAAAAAAAAAAAAAAAAAAAAAAAAAAAAAAAAAAAAAAAAAAAAGATGAAGGTGGATTGTTTGGACCTCTGGAATCTTCTGACTTCAAAGCTCAACTCTCCCAGGGATACATGATGAGAATTTTCCAGGTTTGTTTCCTGAATAACAACACTTTCTGTACTATTGAATGTGAGAAAAAATATTAGATTTCTTCCTCCCCCGATACTTGGTAACATCATTCATCAAACACTTAATATCTAAGATGTTGCCTAAATACTCACAGCTCCTGCTGGAGCAGAAAGGCCTGGTGTCCTGGTTTCCCTCCTGGGCTCAGCTAGTGACTTGGCTGAGGCTGCTGCAGGTGGCTTGGAACCTGCGGAGGCAGCAGGCAGTTGCAGTGCAGTGGGGTCAGCAACGGGCACTGTAAGCGTTCACTGCAAGTTCTCCTTCAGGGACAAGCTCTGAACAAAGTGCTGTCGAATTCATTTTTACTTTGGTTTTGGAGAAAGCTCCAGAGAACAGGAATGGCAGAGAGGCTGGAGCAGGGATAGAAGCAGACGCAACAGTTTGCTGAGGAAAATGGTGGTGGCACTAGTGGCCATCAGTGAGGGGAAAGAGGTGCTGCCGGTTGGAAATGAAGCTGTCCTCTACCCAGGAGGTTGGAATGTGCAGTGGGGAGGCAGCCCTTGTGGTCAGAAAGTGAAGAAGGCCATGGAGGTGAGGATTTTCCAGGCTCAGAGGCTGCTGGAGTTTGGTGAAATCTCAACGTCAGTGAAGCAAATACATTCAAAGTTTCATTCCTAGAGATAAGAATGCGGGCTCATGCCTTGACCTGTGCCCTTTCCAGTAGAGGTCAAGGATGGAAAATACAGGCGGGCTTGGCCACAAGGTCTGGATTTGTGGAATTGCATCTCACAGCTGGTAATGCACAAGATCCCCTAAGGGCAGAGGGGCAAAGACAAGAACCCCAAAACTCATGATTTGACCTGTTTTGTTTTGTTTTGTTTTAAATGAATGCCCAAATTTATTTCTAACATTTGAAGACCTGGCCATTTCCATAATACCTGGGTGCTGGCTGCCCTGGGAAGTCAGCCAACCTGTGGGAAACCTGAGGTGCTGTCCTGCGGGCAGGACGGATAGCCCTGCTTGCCCCACCCAGCACTGTTGACTTCTGCTTGTGGGTCTTGGGGTTTTCAGAGACAAGGAAGAGAAGTAGAGGCCATGAGCTCCAGGCTGGCAGCAGGGTGGCAGACAAGGCACAGAGCACAGAGGACTCAAGGCCAGGTGCAGTGCGGGAGGGCTTCTCCAAACATCCAGGGCCAGAGCTTCCATCTATTTTTAGATAAAGGAACAGGATGTAGGAATGAAAGGGCGCTGCACAATGGTGATGACTCCAGCAAAGCACCCTCTTTCCTATTTTTAACCAGATCACAGGGCTGCGTCACAGGCCTCGCTGCTGACTAATCTCACGGGACATCTCTCTCCAAGTTGCATAAATGCCAACTGCACAGGCTCAAGAACATCTGAGAGAAAAGCCTGCAAAGGCTGTGCCCTGGGCTCAGCTTGTCACAGAGAGCACAGGGAGCGGGGCTGGGTGCTCCAGACCACAGCCCTCCAGAAGCTGGCTTGGACGCCCACTGAGTGGTGCAGACTTTCAAGGAGAAAGCGTTCCCCACGCGGGCTGCATTAGTGTACCATGACACTTTGCATGCTGAAGTGGGGAGGATGATGCTGGTTTTGAGCAGAACAGTTTTCTAGTTTCATATTTTGTTGGAGAAAAAGCATCCAGAATGGGAGCAAAGGGGTTTGAAGGAGGCGAGAACCACATGGTGACAATAGCAGGCTTAGAGTCAGACACCATCCAGACATGGAAGGCAGCCTCTCCCATTTCAGGGGAAACAGAGTCTGGAAGGTGTGTGGCTCTCCTGCAGCCCCTGCAGGCAGGAGGAAGGAACCAGGGAGACCAGGACAACTCCTGCCATGGGCACTCTGAGAGCAGAGTGGGGAGGCATTCAGGCCTTTGGCAGGGCCAGGACTGAGGCCTGACCAGTGGACTCTGCCCCACGGGGCCTGGTGCTGGGTGCTGAGCTGGGAGAGCTCACATGGAAACTGGCACAGGAGAGCATTCTGTGGTCCAGTCCTGCTCCCAGAACATGCTGTGGGCAGATGTGGGGACTCCCTGTGCCTCGATTTGCTTATCTACAAAGCCGTGATAGCCTTGCTCTTAGGTTTGGGTGGGCATGAAATGGAGCATACACTTGCTAAGGGTGCCTGGGATGAGAACACTGAGCCACAACGCTGATGGCATTTTCTGGAAATATCTGAACTGAGCGAAGGTCAGAAGTGCCTTGGCCCTGCCACCTGGTAGCAGGGCCTGAGTCCTGGGCCAGTTCTGTCTGGTGGTAGCAGAGCCCTCGCCTAGTGAGCGGGCACCATGTGCAGCATTGAAGAAAGGAAGGAAGGGATGGAGAAGAAATGTAAGCAAAACAAGCAAGCAAAAACCCTGCTCTTACTCCAGTGTGGTTTCCTTTATCCCCTTGTGTACTTCAGACCAATGTGTTTATTTCTGAGCATGCACTCGCGTTTCCACTTGTACAACAGGGTCCGCTTCCTGTTTCAGCGCAAACACTTCCACATAGCTTCTTCTGTAAAACAATTTGATTCCTTTCGCCTACTCCTAATTAATATATCACAGTGACAGTGCGAGCATCACTAGCTTTGAAGAAAATAAAATTTTCCATTTTCATCAGCCGCTGATACCGCAGCCTGACTTCAGGCCTTAGGAAATTACAAGAGATATTCAGAATTGAATAACTTTTCCGATTGCTTCTTTGTGTCTGTGGAGAAAATAACATTATTTTAACCTAATGTCCCTTTTCATCAAATAAATTGCACCGATGACCAAGAGCTTCCGATGTTCTTCAAGACTCACTGATTAATCGGGAAAGAGCTAGTCAGTCCTACCTGGTCCCTTGGCACCGTCCCCTCCTGCCATCTCTGGGAGCTCCTGTCCCCTCAGAGAACCATGAGCTATGAGACTGCACCTTCCTCGATGTTCCTTACTCAAGTCTGTCTTCATGAACACCTAGCTCAGAGAGGAGGGACGGTTTGCGGCCATCCAGCTAGCTCAGGGCAGGAAGACCATTTCTTTCTTCCCCACTTTAAGAATTCCTGCTGCATCCACCCTGCACCAGCTTGTAGCTCTGTGAAGTCTTCCTGTGTCCCCCGAGACCAGACAGTGGAGTCCGCTATCCAAATCAGCCTGCCATCTGCTTTTGCAAACAAACTTCATCAGAAGCAGCCACAGCCACCCCTTTGCTTAGGGCCCAAGAGGCTTCTTATGGCAGTGGCACGATGGGGTGGTGGCAGCAGAGACAAAGGCCATAAAGCCTGAAATACTCCTCTCTGCCCACAGCAGCACTTACTGCCTGCCAGGCCCTAGTGCTTGCGAAGCCTGATGACGATTCCCTCTTTGCTATCCCTACTCTCAGAATTGAATCCTAACATCAAAAGTTGAGATGGGGGCATTGGGCAAGGACTAGTGGGGAAGAAGAACACACAGCCGCCTACCAGTGCACGTTGGAGGGGGAAGGGCGCTGGTGACTGGACGCCTATCACCTCGTTGAAGTCTCGAAAGTGCTACAAGACTGGAATTTAAGTCTCATAAATAACGCAACAGAGGCCCAGAGAGATAAGACCTAAGATGCTTAGGATTTTGTTACTAGCAATTAGAATGTGTATCTGAACCCAACCCTCCCATTCTAAAGGAATCTCTTTGTACAATATCATGGGATTATTACAGTCACATTTACCATCTACTGAGAAAAAAATATGATCTACCATCCCCGAAATGGAAGTGGTTTAGTTTAAAAAGTACTGTTGGATACTAACTCATATTTAATAAATAGCTGACTGTAGGCAAGAACGGTCTAGTGCGCAGGGTCATCGTGTGTTTCGCTTTTGCCTGGGTGCCTGCCCACCCAGACTTGAATCAGGCTGCAGGCCATGCGGATGGTGCAGCTCCGGACAGGCAACTTCCAGCCTGCACTCTTGGCCAGTGGTGGCCGAGCGCAGTAGGTAGCAGCCCTGCGTGTGCATTCATACAAATGACTTCAACGTTGTCTAGATGCATCTTCTCCAAGGCTAGGAATCCCTAAACCAGAGGTAACCAAATTTGCCTAGCTCTGTCCAACCCATGGATGGAGTTCTTAGAATATGGGCTCCTAGGACTCCTCCTGACCATGTAAGCCGGGGTCCATCACTTTCCTCGCTGCTGGGATGGAACGCCTGATATCCACCAGGCGAGGGAGAGGAGATTCCCTCCAGTGCGTGGTTCAGGCTGCGATCAGCTGGCTCCACAGGAGGACAGCAAGGCACAGGGCCGAGCAAAGGACAGCTGCTGAGGGAATAGTGGACAGGAAGTAGGGAGATCCAGGAGGGAGAAGGGGGGAGTCAGGTGAGGATGCCCCCAGTGGCCCCATGCAGCAAGTCAGCTATCAGCTCCCACAGTCCAATCATCTTCCAAAGCTCCCCTTCAGCCCATGGGGCTTGGGGACATCCAGTCCGTCTGGGATTAGGTTTGGGAATTTACAATTTTCTCTTCTTCTTACTTTCTCAGGTCATTCTGGTGATGAGCCACGTCTGGACACCCCGCTCTAGAGTGTGAGGGGAGCACCTCTGCCCCACCCCTCCATGCCTCTGCAGTCCTCAAGGCTGGCCACTCCCCAAGCCCCACCACACAGCTGGTGGCTGTGTGCTCTGCTGTCTTTGCTAAATGAGGCTGAGGACAAGGACAAGACCACCACATGCCACACTGCACATGTCCTCAGCACCCAGGAGAGCAGTATAAGCACCTTCTGCTTCAGCTAAGGCCTGTAGGGAGTCGTATTTTTATCTCTGCTGTCATCTTTTCCATTTTCCATTTGCTTGTGTTCAAACTTCTTCCAAAGGTGCTCTAAACTCTGAACATTTGGAAGCCTGAGCCATCTGTGAAGTCAGGTCTATCCCTTGCATGGCCCAGGAGTTATACAACCCTTATTGTCGACTGTGCAGTAGTTTAAGACAACCGAGGTTTAGACATGGCCACAGACCCACAATCAAAGCCTACTCATTGTAATCATCCAGTCTCTCTGGTTTCTACTGTATGACTTAAGGAACTGACTTCAGCGGCCTCGTTACTAGCCAAGAACTGCTGTCGCTGATGCTTACTGTTTGCATGGTCAGTACTCTCCCTTGGGACAAACAACCTAACACGGGAGAGGCTTGACTTGCCTCACGGCTTCAGTGCATTTGGCCCGTGGTTGGCTGGCCTAGGCAGAGGCACCAAGACACAAAGTTCTGGTGGAGCCAGGATGCTCAGCTCTGGGACCAGAGAGCAGGGAGTGAGCCAGGGCCAGCAGCCAGACGTGGTTCCCAGGCCCCTCCCCAAGAGGGAGTTCCTCCAAGGAGGCCCCACATCCTAATCCACATTTGAGAGCTAACCCATTGATGATTAATGCCGCTCAATACAGTCACCTCCCCTGGTGTTTTAACCCAGCCAAGGTGACAGTCAAGGTTAAGCCATCCACCTCCTTACGTGTGTTTCTTCCTCTTAGGTAAATTAAGACAAAAAGATATGAGAAGACTTTAACATACCCCACATTATAATTGCAATTACTTAGACCATAATAGAGAAAGCAAGAGACATAGAATCTAAGAGGAAAAATAATGTTTGACAAATCAAGTAGAACAACAAGCAAAATCTGTTACTACAGTCTGAAAGTACATAGAATGACTACATCTTATCCTCAAAGACCGACTCATGCAGGGTCAACGAGGCCAGCACAATGACACCTGGAAGACCCTACAAAATAACGCCACCAAACTGGGATTCACGAGATAGGAAAGGGTGACTTGGACTCTAATGCAATATACTCTCAGAGGTCAGTGCAATGAGAGGTGAAAGGGCTGTGTCACAAAGTCACTTTGGGCAGGATCATTCCGCTGCATCAGACTGACAGGGCACATCTCACAGTAGGTGTCGCGAGGGACTTCACCAGCAATTTATTTAAATCAAGAGTGATAAGCAGTAATTAAATAAGCATTCTATGTCCTTATTAGATTGGCCCTAAAGAGCGAGTCCAGATCCTGTTTCCATGATCAAAACAGCCCTTCCTGGCAGGCCCTGCTGGCCAGGTCTGCCAGGCCAAGGACAGACTTGCGTGGAAGTCTGATGCTCTGCGACCAGCTCAAAGTCACTGTGGCAACAGAGATGGCTTCTGTAGAAAGGGAGACCTAGTCTCAAAGAAGCCGAGAGCCTTCCCCACCACTCTAGGCCCTCAATGCAGACAGGAGGTCTGGGCTGGCCCCTGGGTTGAGTGGTGTCCTGAAGCCCCCAGGGGTGCTGGCACCATGTGTCCCCACCCTCAGCACTTTCCTAAAGCTGCTGCATGTTTTTGTTCATTGGCAAAGTATCTGTGAGACTTGCTAAGTCGATTCAGAGCAAAAGCAGGTCCCCAAAGGCAGCCACCATGGTGAGTTTCTGAATGTCTCCAAACCTTCCAGTGTGTCTTTGGTCAAATATTTGCTCTGGACATTGGTGGTGTTATTAGGTAAATAACACTCATTTACAGAATTCAGAACCCCCAAAGCAGCCTCCAGTCTCCAACAAGTGAACAGTGATTCTTTGCCTTGGTTATATAGTCATGGATTTGTTTGGAAAGCAAGACAGCTGGGACAGTAGAGCACTCACCTAGCTGGCCTCACACCTGCTGTGGCTCTGTCCCCAGCACAACAAACACAAACAAACGAAAAAACACACAAGAAAATACGGGGAATGCGTACAGTCGTAGTGTTTATGTAAGCCAAGGTTCCAAATGTGTCCTTGTATTACCAAATGCTTTTTCAGCTGAGAGTCAGGCCAATTTCATAAGCATTTACCAAAGCATGAGCTATTGAACTTGTCTTACATGATGTTAATAATTACTATAAGTAGAATTGCTCCATGGTTTCATAATGAAAGGAAATTCTGGGAGACAGATTGAAAGATTTATTAGTATATTTGTCATAATCTGTAATATTATATATTATTAGAATTTCTCAGTGTTATACAATTTCTCAATGGTTTTTATTATTCTAATATGTTTTACGTATGTCCAAAGCTAGAAATGGACAGTGAAAATTGCTAAGGAATGCTTTCTCCATCACTGTTTTTGTAAAACAACTGAAGACCTGGCCAGTGGCCAGAGAAACATACTTTCAGAGTGCAGAGCCACACTACTTCTAAGGCAGGTTCCTTGTGTCAGAGAATTTTCACCACTGACGACCTGCAATTCTGCATGGTGCTCAATCCCACCTGACATTAGAATCACTGGGGAGCTCCCAGCATGCCATTGCCCAGGCTTTACTTCAGCCAAGTCAGGATCTTTCAGAGTGAGGCTGGACAGAGGCAGCTTTTAGGATGACCGAGCACCTAGGATTTGTGACTGGCCTGGAAGTCATTGGCCAAGAAAGCTGATTTCTTCATCCTTAACCAAGGTTGGCAGAATCAGTAGACTGCAGATGACTTGGGCTCATATTTCATCATGAGCACGGTGGTTCAGCCTAGTCGTGTCATCTGTCGCCTTGGAAGCCACTTGCAGGTTACAGAGCACACTTTGAGTGTTTCCAGGTGGAGCCAGGACACTGCATCTGGCTCCTCCGCCCTTCTGCTCCAGCACTACCTCCTCTCTGCTTCCTGGACACCATGAGTGAAGTACCTTTGTCCCAGCAGGCCGGCCTACCACGCTGGCCCTCCCTTGGAGACACTGACCATGGGCTGAGCCTGCTGAAGCCAAGCTAAACCCTTCCATCTCTCAGTTGTGGGTGCTGGGTGCTGGGTCGCAGGAGAGGGCAAGCTGACTAATACAGCCTGCTAACAATGAGCCTCTGGTGATTTCTTTGGCATATGCAATTCTAATTTCACACCTGATGACATACAGACCTTATCTTGTAGGGGGTGAAGGGCCTTAGGGACCAATCTCAGAGTAGATGTGATGTGAGAGGCACCACGCAGCAGTCCTTCTCAGGCAGCTCTTGGGTAGCTCACTGGAAAGGCCACAGGACCAGCCGGGGAGAGGTTCAGAGAGCCCCAGGGCCAAGGCCTTGAGGTCAGGGAAGCACGTTCCTGACCGCTCCTCAGCAGCACCATGGAAGGCCTGGATCAGAGAGCATGAAGCCAAAGTGTGCTGTGCTCTCAGAGCCAGTGGGTCAAAGACAGGCTCAAGGGGTTATGCGAAGGGCCATTGATGGGTGGCTTTACTAAGCCTGTCAGAACCATTTTAAAAATAATTGGGCAGAAAAAACATGGTGCTGTGAGCAGGCTTTCCAGCAGATGGGCCAGAACTTGCCAGAACCCAGCACCCAATACACATGTATTGGGCCCACTTCTAGGGCCAGGGTGCAGGCTCAATGGACAAGGCCTGCTGTTCCTCAGGTTCCGACATCTGGGAAGCTCAAGGCCCCTCTGAGGTCCCCCTGAGGCTAGAGTCCCTTTTACCTTGGATGTGCTAAGACACTTGCTCCTGATAGCAAAACTCCAGTAAGACATGGGAAGAAAATATAGGGCTAGAAAACCACTGTCTGGTCACCATAATAGCAATTTTACAAGTCTGCCTGATGATTTTGACAGATGTGGTCACCTACAGGTGACCCAACCATTAACCTCAGGCTGGAGGATTTGTGAGAAGAGACAACAGACTCTAAAATCAGAGGCTGAAAGTATGAGACTGTTTATGTGCACAGTTTCAAAGTATCTAACTATATACGCCTGTGAGCCAATCAACTGCACTGAATTTAACAAAGTGTAATAGAAAGGTTACGCCTCAAATGCCTGCCATTCTGGTCTTTTAAATACATACATCTTGTCATGACATACCAACTATTACTACACCATCTTTCAAATAAAATTTTTTTTAAAGGGCAATAAATGAAAAATAATACAAAAAAATGTCACAAGACAGTCATGCTACAATGCTGTATATCAATAGATTTCTAAATATCTGTGTAAATATATGTACTAATTCCCATTTTTTGTAAAAAAAAAAATTTTTCTTCTTCATATTCTGTACAGACTTAGAGTTAGTATCTCAATACTTGATGGAAAAATACCTGTTCCATGTTTTGCCTATGATGTCTGATATTCATACTAATAGTGTGGGTAAACTGAACTGCATATGTTGCAGGGCAATAATAAGCTTCTCTTCTGGAGGGTTAACAACCTAAGTTTGTAGATAAAAAAATAGAAGAAAAAGAAAGGCTGCAAGGTCAGCCAACATTTTGGCCCTAGCTTTTCAAGGTCAGTGAAAACTCAGGACATAGGGGAATTTATACTGTAACATCATGTAACTCAGTTGTGCCCCAAATTTTCTGATCAAGGAGATTATGGAGCCACAGAGGAATGCAATCAGTGGTGTACAGTGTTCCTAAGGAGAGTCACATGGAGAGAAAACTTTCTCTCAGGCTTCCACAGAGAGCAAATTGGTCAAGCAATGGCCGTTGACTCATCCACTTGGCTGACACTGACAAAGGATCTACAAAGTGTGATACAGGGTTACAGGATAAACTCTGAGGGTGCCTGACTGACCTTATCTGGTACAAAAGTTACATTTCTTGTTATATAGGTCTTGCTCTAACTCGGTCTTAACCA
>PVKA01014668.1:39317-52052 GCA_004027165.1 Ctenomys sociabilis
TATATATATATATATATATATATATATATATATATATATATATATATATAAATTTAACTATCCCTGTTTTGAAAATCTGCAACATATGTATTGTTGTATATTACCCTGTTTATGTCATTTTTTTTCTATTTGTTTTTGCTTCTATTTTTCACTCTTCAAGTTAAAATACAAATAATAATAATAATAATAAAAGTATCTCCCCACAAGGTGCTTATTTATCATACAGAAAAGGACAACAACCTCCCAGTGGAAGAATCTGGTGATCGATAACACCTTAACCAAATTATCAGAACTAACTTTCACTGGCATGTGTGCACTATAGACTGCCCTCTGCAACACACAAAGAGAGGCATCTTGCCACTCTCACGGCATTTGCACCAAAAACGCACCACCTGCCTTCAATTAGAGGAAACATCAGACAAAACCAACTGGGGAAAATTTCACAAAAATACCTGGCCAGTACTCAATGTCATTTTTCAGGTTTTAACAGCTACGCCATGGTCACAGAGATGCTAACATTTGGGATGGGTAAAGGGCAAATGGAACTCTACTGTTTTTGCAATTTTTGCCAAGTCTGAAATTACTGAAAAGAAAAAAAATGTAAATGTTAAATAAAAATAATCTCCCCATCCCGGTACTTTAGAGATAATATAGTCAGTATGCAAGGAGATTTTATTCTTCCTCATTATGTTGAGATAAGTAGAGATCTAACAAAATCCAGGATGTGCATTTTAACAAGTTCGCTTGATTATTTTGACAGATGTGGCAGATAGGTGACTCAATCATTAACCTCAGGCTAGAGGATTTGCTAGACAGTAAGAGAGAATGGGTAAGTGGGGTACAGGACAGGAAGCAGTGGCAGGAAGAGCTTGGGAGTGACAGGCGTGGGCTCAGAAGCAGGTCTGACATCAGGGCTTGGGGAGACGCTGGCCGCTAGGGAGAACTGTGGAAGAACTGAGGACACCGTGCAGGGCTTTGTACGTGGATGCTGTCCCTGGCACTGCCTGTGACACTGCTGCAGAGATGCCACCTGTTTTCCTTTCTCTTCGAGTAATGCTCTCTGCTGAGACTCACCAGAAAAGTGGCCAGATATCTTTCGAGTACACTGCCCCAGCCGAGGTCCTGGGTTTTGTTTGGAAAACAGGTCACAGAGGCATTTCCTGGTGGCCATTTAGCTCTGTGATGTGCAGCATGGGGACACCGCCAGGGACATATGCTGGCCCCAGGAAGTCACAGCCCCGCTGCTGAGCACAGGCAGTGCCACAAGCAGTGTCCAGTGTCTGGGTGTGTGGCCGAGCCACTCAGCACCCTTCACGGAACATCTTCAGGGGCAACATCCATGTGTTTCCTCCTCATCACCTTCAGGACTGGAAGCCAGAAGTGAACCTGAGAAGTGGGTGAGTGGACACCAGTCATTCAGCGTCTGACATAAGCTTCTCATGATGGGGCTAATGCAGACTTTGAAGTGGAAAGAAAAGCTTATTTTGTGGGTTTTCAGTCTGAGCTCCTTTCCAACTCTAAGTTACTAATGGCAGGTAGTGATGATGCAGGGACTCTGATCCATGACACGCAGATGACCTTACTATAGAGAGACTACAACCCACCCTGCCCGATCACCCTTGAGGAAGGAGCCAATTCATTTTGACCTTGAAAAATGGGTATGTTCTTTGGTGACCTGCACAGAGGGCCTGCTCCAAAGCCTCTGGGGCACATCTGAAAGCTCTTACTTGAAGCCAACATTCTAAGGGTATGGCGTAGACTCCTGGCCCAGCATTCAAACCACAGTGCAAAGAGCCTAGCTGTGTGCATCTGTTATTCCTTCTCAGTGTTCTCCCACCTGCTGGGCCACAAGCCCTGGCAAGGTTACAGTGCTTGGAAGTCCTCTCTCCTGCCCTTCAAACTCCACGATAGCTTAATTAGAAATTATGCTCCCCTCTGGCCTCACCTCTGCAAGATACAGGTTCTGTTTCCTTTTGACTTCTGGATGCTGTTCTGACCTTCTCCTAAGCAGCTTTGCATGCAGGTACTGGGTGCGCTCCTGAGCTATGCTAGGGTAGAAGGACATGGCCACCAGGATTTTGAGTTGCATCAGGATGGAGGACAGCAGGCCCAGCAGCACCAGCACCACCAGGATAACTCCAAGAGGAGCCCAGGTCGCAGACAAGAGCAGCCTGGGGCTGTGCACACAGCTGGGCTCAAACACAGATATATTAAAAGAAGAATCATGGATGATGTCTTGAGTTCCTCGCTTCTAAAATGAAAGAACAAAGCAATCACCATCCACACACATTTCCGGCTCTGATTCCTTCTCAATACTTCCCTGTAGCACTGAGCGTTCACCTCCAAACTCACAGGAGAGCTTTGCAAGTTGCATCTCCCCATGACTGCTAGGAGTGGGGCGAGGAGCAGTGCATCCAAAGTGAGCTTCTGCAAACAGAAATACCCTGAGAGAAGGGCACCCGCTAAGTGTCTGCTCTGCCAGGTCATGGACAGCAGCAGCTTGAGACTGGGAAGCGGGCCGAGGAAAGCAGGCCAACTCTGCCACATGAGGGACCCACTTCATGGTGTGACTCAGCACACAGGCTCTGAGGAGATGGGACCTGCCCGCTGCAAGGTTGCAGGCAGGGATGCAACCTCTTTCTTCCAGTGGGACAAGCCCTGTATTAGGCCACAAAGACACTGGAGCACTTGGTGGGCTCCAGTCGGCTTCGGGGAGCTGGAAGCAGCAGGGGACTGCTGCTGTTCAGTGTCCACTGACACTTCTGGGTGGACACGCTATCCAAAGGCCGCCATGAGGAAGGAAGGGACTCTGTTCTTGGAGTCTCTAAACTCGGGCAAGTTTTCCTATCTCAGATGCTCAGGAAGGGTCCTTCTTCCCATCTGAAGGGAAAAGACAGGCCAGTTGCCCTCAGAAACCTGCCACAGAGGCTAGAAGGTGACACTGAGTCACCAGCTCTGTTGTCCTCCCAGGAAGTGCATGCTGACTCGGCGCTTTCTACCCCTGACCTGGGAAAGTCACTGCGGCTCTCTGTGGATTTGTTTTCTAATTTGGTAAAGCAGGAATTAATGGACCAGATCTGCCCATGAATAAGCTACTCCCAGTGTAAATGAAGTACCTTAGGGATGTAGCATTAGCTTTACAGACGGGCTACTTAGTAAGTTATTATCACCCAAGCACCTCAGAGTCAGGGCAGAGGAGGTAAATGACTTAGCAAAGCAACGCAAGCAAGTAAACCCCAGCCACATCCTGGAGCCCAGCAGCCTCATGGGCCCACGCCATGAAGCTCGAGAAATGGCAGACACTGGTGTGCTTCTCCTCTCGAAAAGACAGCCTGGCTACAATTAAACAGCGTCTCAGTCCCCATAGCAAAGCGCACGCTCTTTTTTATAGAACTGGAGAAACAAACACATCAATTGGGTTTGTGAAGAGCATGCTGGCAATAAGAAAGCAGCGGGAACTCGGGCTGCAAAGAAGTTATTTAGTCTAGAAATCTAGCTGGGGACTGTTTTGCAGCTGGAGTCTGGGCCTCAGAAGGATGGAGTAACACTTTTGTGCCTGGTTGATGGAGGGTAACGTGGAAGGTAAAGCCACTCTTTGAAAATGCCAAGCAGTCTAGTAAATGGTGCCACGGTGATTGAAAGCCTGTTTACTCCTCCTAAGCACACACGTGGCAGAGGCAAGCCAGCCTGGGTGACAGTGGAGGGCCCACTCCAGGCTCACCGCGGGGAGAGGACAGGCCACCAAGTGCCAGGCACACAGTAGGCACTCATTCAGAGCACACCAGGCTGCCTTTTCTCACAAAACCCAATCTAAGGCCAGCTCAGCTTGAATCATTTCCTGTCTTTTTAAAACACTGAAAGTGGGAGAGAAATCCTAGCAGAGCCTCAAGCAGAGGTATCCCTCCAAGCAGAGGAGGCTCTAGGCATCCTGGACAAGGCAGGCGGGCACTGCAGGTCACACAGGAGCTTGCTGGGGCTGGAGTGCACTGGGCTCACTCCCACCCATGGCCTGGCACCCTGCTGCTGTTAGGCTGTGCATGGTCCCAGCCCTGCAAGGCCTTGAGCCCCCAACAGGACCCCAGGCTGGATGGAGCACCCATGCCCAGAAGTGCCTGGGATGATGACTGGGCACCCACAACACCTTGGGAAGCTTCTGGGGGGCAGAACTTGCTGTCCCCACTGCTACCTAAGCCAGAGAATCACAAAACAGGAATGGAGGCTGGGTATGGGCTGGGAAAAGAATGAGACAAAAGTAGAACAAGATAGAAGGCAGGGAGGATGGAGAAGGGAGATAAGGACAGGACCAAGGCAAAGGCAGCAGAGGGAGAAGGGGGGAGGCAGCTCTGCACGGCTGCCCCAGAATACCCAGAACACCCGGCCTGGCTCTGGAAGCTACTTCTGTTATCTCTCCTGCCCCAAGTGTCTGAGCATCAGGGTGCCTTGTAATTAAGTAAATTCTTCAGGGAAGTAGAGAGCTTGGAGTAATCAAGTTGGAGGAGATGTGCAGAATTAGGAGGGCAAGAGCCAGGGAGGGATCTGCTGAGCCAGGAGGAGAGGGGAAAGGAGGACGCAGCAGGAAGCTGGGGGCTGGGCGCAGAGGTTCCAAGCAGAGGTGCGGCAGCAGGCCCATGCCTCCCAAGGCTGCTCCAGGGGACACCACTATCTACAGCGCCTTGTCACTGAGGGGAAAAATCAGACACAGAGGTGCCTGCTCTGGCCAGACAGCGTGTCAACCCAGCATGTCACACACACACACACACACGCGCGCGCGTGCACCCATGCACACACCTGCACACACACACTCAAACAGGAGCTCCGCCTGCTTGCTTCACTTTCCGGGCTTAATACCAGGCTCTGACAATGTCCAGAGCCTCTGCAATGTCAGTGCCATCACAAATTTCCTCGGAAAGGGGAAAGCCCAAAGACAGGAGGGAAGCCACTGGCCAGCAAAGCAGCTCCTGTGGGACTCCAGAGGAAGCACTGTGTGGTCCTTGCTCCCTGCCGAGTCCATGGTGACAACCCTGGAGGCCAGGCAGGGGCCACTGGTTTAGCAGGTCTCACTTTCTAGCCCTGTGCAAGAACCCCCCAAGGGTGGCCAGGGCACACTCTGAGGCTGCAGCGGGTGTATATTGAGAGTACTTCCCATTTAAAACACCAGGAGCAGGAAGGGCAGGGAGCAGCTTCCTTCCTCGCATCCCAGAAGACCTGGCCATGCCACTGCACACCAGAGTGGGCCACAAACCTGGCTTCAAAGGCCTCCGCCCAGAAGTCAAAGGGAAGGAAGGCAAGCGGGATTCTATGCTATCATCAGGCCATGCCAGACTTCTCTGTGTGCCAGCTCTCTGTCAGGATCAGAGGCCCAAGAGTGCCCTCCCGGAGAGGTCTCAGGTCTCGCGCCCATGCCCTTACCTCCCCGAGCAGCTGCAGGTGGACCTCCAGCCCTGGCAGGCTCTGCAGCTGTCTGCCCACCGAGCGGAGGAGCCAGTACAGCAGGTAGTCCATGGCTGCAAACAGCACCCACACGCAGAGGTGGGCCAGGACAGGGAGCATGAAGAGCCCCAGGGCCCTCCTGTCCCTGGGGGTCAGCCAGAAAGAAGGCACAACGGTATAGGTTCCCAGCTCCCTCCTGCTCAGGGGCAGGACGCAGGGCCGCTGCTGGCGCCTCTGCTCCTCATCAAACAGGACAAAGTGTTTGGTGATGTATACGTTCTCATACTTCCAGCCCCGAGGTCCCAGAACCCGCCTCAGGAAGAGCCCAGTGCCGAGGAGGAGGAGCAAAAGTCCAGTGCAGGCGAGAAGCTTCTGGCCCAGAGAGGAGACGGCCTCTGCCATGGTCACCATGCGGTGCAGGACGCCCAGAACCTCCCCTTTGGTGTCCATTAGCTGTGTCTCCAGAGCATGGCTGGAGCTGGACAGAGAGACCTCCAGGCTGTGGTTCCAAGAAACGAGGTCATCAAATGGGTTTTGCGGAGTGGCAAGGCCATAAATCCACTGAATGGCCTCGATGTACCTTTTCAAAAGCGGGAAATGTATGGAAAAGCTCTTTGCCCTGAGGTTGCAGGTCATGCTGTCCAGGAGATCCTTAAAGTTGTGGAAAATATTTTCAATGTGTCCGAAGATCACTATCCCAGTGCCGGCTGTCATCAGAGCCCTTTTGCCCTCACGCAGACCACAGGATAAGAAGAGGAGGAGGAGGAAACACCGAGCACGCTTGGAGCAGCACAGCAGGGCCCAGGTGATGGCCCCGCAGGCAGGGACAACTGCGACTGCTGGCAGGAGCCAGTACAAGGCCACAGAGAGCAGGCTTGCTGACATCAGGGCCACCAGGCCACAGACACCCACGTGCTGGATGAAGTCCACCCACCTCGGGCTTCTCGGAAGTACATAAATCCCCCAGAGATGCAGGAGGGCATTCGTGCCAGAAGTCCAGACACTCATGTCTCTGTGTCCCTAGAAATCAAAAAGAAATCAAATCTGAAGTAGCTGAAGGGCCGGCGGGCTGACTGACCGCCGCGCTCTGCTACCCAGGCAAGGGGGCTTCCTGGCGTCTCCCACAGGGGCAGAGGCATCTCTCAGCCCAGAAGTGGGATTGGCTGGCAATGGCTGATGCCCCTGAGTGTGGCATGGGCAGTGTGTGCCAGACTCCTGTCCTGGTGCCCCTGCCTGTAGCCACCTGCAAGCCCTTGGACTCCTGGACTGTCTAACACATGACCCCATGCAAGCTGTCCCTGCAGACCATCCCCAAGTGGGTCCTGGGCCATTATTCTGGACGCAAGCACAAATGGCCTGTTGACAACGGACCAATGGACGTGCTGGCAGGCACTGATGCTGCTGCGGTGGGGGCATTTCCGCTAAAGCAGCCAGGTTCCGAGCCAAGCTCCCAGAGATAAGTGCCCTTTGCCCTTGAAGCAAAGGCACCAAGCATGTGTGCAATTTTCCAGTGACCACACAGAGGATGGCAGTGGGCTGCACAGTGGGCTCCGGGCGGTCTCTCCCGGCACTACCAACGCCCAGCGAGGGTTGGGTCTCTCCCCATGCTGTCCCCTGGGAACAGGCAGTTTGTGCCAGGCGGGCTTCAGCACGGACCCAGACATGCCAGGTCCAGCCCTCTGTCTGTTCCTTCTGCACTACGACAGCTGACCTCGCAAAGATTCCTCACAGCTAACCAGCAGCCTTCACTAACCAACTCTGAAACCCCAGCTGTTCTATTTGTTCTGGTTTTCCCTCTGCAGCACCATTTTCTCACCTCCTGAAATATTGATGACATGCACCACGGGTTCCTCTTCCCTTTCCTCGCCTCCTCCCTGCACAGCGTTCCTCATACAGCTAAGTCTTCTGCAAGCAAGAAACAGATTTATGGACACATTAAAATTTTAACATTCTGCAATAAAGCGTAATATCAATTAAATAAGATCTATGGCTGCAATCTGCCCTGGAAGAACTCACTGAGCACCAGCTCTAGCCTCCTTCTCCTTAGTTTTGTGCACATACAGCTCCTCTCTCCTGGCCCCAGCCCTGGAGCATGGCTCGGGCCTCCATGGCTGTGCTTCCTGCCTGCTCCCCTCCCTGCCTGCTCCCCTCCTCCTTCCCCCCATTGTGTGACAGGCCTGCCTGAGGCCTGCGCTGGGGTGAGGAGGGGGGCATCCCAGCACCAGGCACCCCCTGGGCAGGAGGGACTGGCAAACACAGCCCATGCCTTCTCACTGTCTCTCTGCTAACACGGAAAACTGAGCGACTCTGGTCTTATTAAAGGCAAAGCTGGGCCTGAACAGCCCTGCAGACCCCCTGTGGACCATTCTTTGCCCAGCATGTGCCTTATAGCTAAAGCAATGAGTCTGAAGCAGCACTTCCTCTGCCACTCGCCTTGTCCTTTCTTAGAGACTTGGTCTACCAGATGCCCTGATTCTCACATTTTTATTTTTGGAGCCAGAAGATATATCATGGGTCAGAGAGGCCTAGATGTAAGCTTGGGATGGGGACTCACAGGGTGGTGAGAGAGAGCTCAGAAAGTCCAGGTGGCACCTGAGCCCCAAGGGACTGGGGCTCAGCACCCAGCTCCCAAGCAGCTCAGGGAAAGCTTCCAGGTCAGAGACACTTGTGCCCAACTGTCACTAGGGCACTGCTGGCCGCATGTGGGAAGCAAGGGAGAAACTGCTAGGGCCTGGGATGGACAGGTGTTTTATTTATCTCTGCTGCATTCCAATTTAAATGATCTAAACATAATAAATGGCTAGTGAACATCCCCTCTAGGCTGGACGGCACCTGGCTGGCTGATTTCCACTGTTAGGGTTAAGAAAAACAAAACACTAAGAGGCTGAGGGACCTGCCAAGGCCCCTCAGACTCATGTGAAGCTGAGGCCCAGGTCTCTCTCAGTGACACCAAGAGATCACACCCAGCCGACATCTTTGACTGACATGAGTTCCCCCTGCCACAATCACAGGGCACCCAGAGATTCAGGCTGGACGATGTCCATGGGCTCTCCCGATCCTCAAGGCCCCAACATCCTCCGCCTCCCCAGCACAGCCTGTGAGTCTCATAGTCTCTCTCCAGAGCAACCGGAGTCCCTGGCTCCCCAGGAAAGGCCAGGGAAGGCGGGCAACGCCTCTCCTGAGTTGAGCTCAGGACAGCACCAACTCCAAGGGCCTGGCAGGCACTCAGTAGTGAAGGGCCTGATGGGCAGGGGTGCCCGGAGCCTGGACCTCACTTAACTCACAGCCCCTAGGCCAGCAGATATTTTGTCAAGGGTGTTTATAAATTCAGTGCTACCAGATTATCTGACTGTTTCCATGAGAAGACGGAAATCTAGATATCATTTTCCTTCCTTCTCCCTTCTCTCCAATTATTATTATTATTATTATTTTTTGATGTTTGTTTGTTTCTGTTCTAACACATGGTCTTATTGAATTGAGTCACTAAGTTTCCCTGGCTGGCCCAGCCTGCAGCCCTCCTGCTTCAGCCTCCCAGAGTTCTGGGGTCACAGGCACGCACCTGGCACTGCTCAGGAATCTAGATGCTCCAAGCTGGGTGCACAGCTCATGGGGTCACGCATGCCCAGCTCACAGCAGGCCCATCTTCCACCCCTGGGATGACAAAAGGTAAAGAAGTCTGTGTTTCTTTGAGTACTGTCTCTTAAGTTTTAAAATGTTAACTGTTGGTTCAAATGCTTTTCCAGCACCCATGCTCTTTTGTTGCCTGGTGTCTGTGGGTCACCCTGGACCCCCAAACTCCTTCCCATACCCTCCCCCACTTTCAGCAAGCCTCCCCCAGAATCACCTTCCTTCCTTCCTTCCTCTCTGTGCCTTTTGGAAACCACTCCGCTGGCACTTCTGGTCTCTGGTCTCTTACATAGGGGTTTCTGCTTACCTCTGGCCACCTCACATCCCTCTCCCGGGCCTAGTGGGCTGAATCCTCCGACATCACTGCCCTTACTTCTGACAGCTTCTCCAGGCTGCTGGCCACTCCCTCTGACCTGCATCTCTTTTTTTTGCTTCCTCCGCAGTGATGTTTATGCCTGGTCCCTCCCTCTACACGGTCCCCACACAGTGAGCAGGTCCTCATGTTACCCACGGCATTTCCCTCTTCAAGGACACCCCATGTGTCATGCTGTGTATACAGCCGGGAGGTCAGAAGCGAGCCTCCCAGGCCATGGAGGAGCTGAGCCAGGTAGAGTCTGCAGGGCCGGGATCTGGCCTACCTGCTGAAATGAGCCGTCGTTCTGAGCACAGAACCAGCCTGCCTCTGTCCACTCTGCACACACTGAGGCACAAAGAGGGCTGCCTGGGTGTGTGCCACACACGTGGCTTCCTAGGGGGCCCTGCCCTTCCACCCCCAATCACGACCCTGTCCCCGACTTCACCCCAGCTCTCTATAAAATTTTAAGCACCATAAAAGGAAATGAGCATAGATGATCCAATTCTTAGAGGCAATGTGGAGGCTGCAGGGGAGGCTGAGGCTCTAGCTCCAGCCTCCACTCCCAAGCCTCTGGCCATTACAGGAGTGGGGACCCCCACCCAAGCACCTCATGGCTTCCTGCTAAGGACAGGATGGAGCGGACACCTACTCCAAGGGGCTGCAGGAGGAGCAGAGGAGGCTGCCTGGCTGGGGCTTGGGGCCTGTGCCTGGGGCTGGCTCCACTGCTTGTGCTCAGCTCACACCACCCAGCCTCCTGAGCTGTTCTGCACAGAAGCGCGCCAGACTGCAGCTACCTGGGGACATGGACCCTTAGGACTAGTCCTGAGATCATGGAGCAGGGTCTGCAAGCAGGACAAGAAGAGAAGGGAGGCTGCTTTCTGTTTACCTTTTCTTCCTGTCCTTCTTTAAAGCTCTTGCAAGCTTAGTTCATGCTAGAGCACGCTGTTCTCTCCAGCTGCCAAAATACCAAAGGCCGGAGGACTGGGTTCCCATCTGGCTGCCCTCGCCCTCTGGACCTGGGAAGGTCAGGAAGCTACCCTGCCTCTGTAGCACTTGCACCCAGAGAGAGAGGCAGAGGGGTGTCCAGATGCACAAAGCACCACTGTGGGCTCCAATTGCTCCCCCATCGCTGCACTTTTTTGCTGGGGGACCCCACAGGAACGCAGTGTGCACAGCAGGACCGATGTCCAGGGTGTCACGGGGAGGGGTGCATGCAGAGGCAGCCTGGCTCATCTACCATTCAGGCAGCCTGCATCAGGATGCCTGTCTGCCCAGGCCTTGCATCAGAAGCACTGAGTGCAAGGAGCGTGCTAGAGAACCCTGCGGTCCAAACCCTTGCTCCAATTCCCTGGTACTTAAAATTTTAGAAATAAGATTATTCTGAAGTTTACTCACAGATCTCTCTAGGTCCTTTTCTGTGAACAAAAATAAATGATCTTTCCCAAGGTCCCGCAAGTGTGAATATAAGGCAGGAAAAAGGGAACCAGAGATGACGAGGCTCACACGGCCTTTGACTCACCCTCCTCATGCCTTCCCAGGGTGACGAGGCATTCAGGATCAGCCTGGTGACTCTGGAGGAACCGGCTCCACAGAGCGCAAGCCTTGGGATGGGCGGATGTGGGAATCAATCTGGAAAAGAGAACTGGGCTGTTCCCAAGCCTACGGAGCATCATGGGACGGCCTGTCCTCCTCCTTTCCTGCCCCTGCTCTAAGCACCCTGTGGCTGGTGACAGATTCCTGCCAAAGTTGCAAAACCTCACAGCCACAGCCTGGGTTGTCCCTGCTTAGAAAATGAGCTTCCGGTCAGCTGTGTGGCCAGGAAATTTGGAAACTGTGAGACAGTTCTACAGAGTCATCCTTACCCCTAAAACGCCTGCAGGAGCCTTTGTCTAAAAATCCCTGATCCTGCCAAAAGGCAAGTGTCCTGAGATGGATGCCCTGCAAATTTACACCTGGTAAGGTGCTCTGACGGCTGAGGAGAGGTCAACAGAAACCTCAGAAGATGCCTAGGCACAGCCTCAAAACTAATAACAGACAAGTGTGAGAACGTCCCAAGATACACCCCCTCCTTTTATTTTTTTTTGCGCTACTGGGGATTGAACTCAGGACCCTACGCTTGCCAGGCAAGCACTAATTTTATTGAGCTATATCCCCAGCCCCTCACTCCCTCCTTTTATAGTTACAGCTCTGGATTCTTGCTTCATGAACAAAATTAGGGAAGTTCAACAATGCAAGCCGACTCCAACACACAGGGTATGTTTCCCTGCTCCAGGGAATGTGGGGGCATCACTCAGTTCTGTGCAGCTCAACTGAAAGTTGAATCAAGGTACCCATCAATGAATTTTACTGAAACTATACTAAATGTGTAGCCCCGGGGGGATGTAAAATTTGAAATGAATTAATGTGGGAGGGGTAATTTCCAATGTGCAGCAAGCCTCCCGAGGCTGTTGTTGGCTCCTTTGTGGCTTCCTTTTGTCTTGTTTGGCATTCTGAGCTGGGCCCTGGGCCTTATACCATAGAGCAATACCTGCTGCACCAGGGGCTTGTCCTTCATCAAGGCGCAGGCTGTGGTCTTTCATGCTACTGTTATGTTTAAAGCTGAGAGCTACCCTAAAAACAGCAAACTAGGGTGGCCCTGGAGGTCTAAGGGCCCACCTGGAAAGCTCAAGAGCCCGAGTTTCCAGTACTGTATGTGTTGCTGGCCTTGAAACTGGACTTGGTGGCACACACCTGCAATCCTAGCTCTGGGGATGCCGAGACAGAGAAATCACTGAGTCTCGGCTGCGTAGTGAGACCCTGTACCAAATAAATAAATGTAATTTAAAACAAAACAAAACAATCACACAAGTGAAACATAAATTCACACCTAACTTCACAGCAAAGATACGCAGACTCCGGTGCTTGGGAGACACAGCTGTAGAGCCACCAACAGCAGGAATTGGGATGTGGGTATAAATTACCATGAAACGTCGGGCTGGAGGCACAGGAGTGGGAAGCTGAGGCAGGAGGAAAACCCAGTCGCGGGGTCCGGGGTTCTGTCTCCCTGGTGGGCAGGGGCTGGCCATGCCCCAGGGTGGGTGCCTGGGAACAGCACGGGTGCTAGGGGCGCTTGGGCCCGAGGGGCTCACAGGCAGCCCCGCGAGCCGCTGATGGGACGCAGCCCTCCCTCAGCCCAGGCTCAGTCCACTTCACTCAGGCGACTGGCCTACTCGCCGAACGCAGCCTCACTCCAGTGTCTGAAGGACGTCCGACCACCGAGCTGCGCCTGGCCTAGCCAAACCACTCCTAAAAACAATACAGGTTGGTGCTGCGGGGAGACGGAC
>PVKA01014669.1:0-11911 GCA_004027165.1 Ctenomys sociabilis
TAACAATTATGCAGATGCCATTTATTTGGTCCATAGTACAGTATATTCGTTAATTTGAGTTTTACAAAACATCAAATATAAATAACCTGAAATTGTAACAATACACAAAAATTGGCTTCTTACACAGACATATCAGGCAGTAAAAACTGAAAATCTGAGTAAATTAACATTGTTTTACAATAATATACATAGCGCCATTTAACATTTAAAAACAGGTTTCAATGCATAGCACTTTGATATTTCTTTGAATCTGTCTCAGTTAAGAATATGAAAATGGTTAGATCTAGGCTAAAAATAATTCTTCTTCTAGCCAAAAATAAAGGCATAATATTTATAACCAGGTATCAACTTTACTAAACCACAATATTTTTAAACTATTAAATGATACCTAAGAGTATTTACATTAAAAAGGCAACATGCATTGTGTTGTTTTATCTCATAACTGGTTATGCGCAGTTTGTTCAGAGTTTAAAAACTATATTCCTACTTTCAATACAGCATACTGCAACGTTTCTAATAGTTCTAGCAAAATGAGTGCTTTCAAAGGGAGCAGAATCACTTTCAAGTCACTGGTGCCAACATTTTCCCTTTGGAACAAAGGATGTAACAAATGATCTGGCTGTGCCCAGAGGAGCTGACAGGGCGATGGTTTCTGTTCAATCTAAGGCTATGACATCATCAAGGTCTTCCCTCTGTTCCACTCGAGACCTCTTCGCATTTATGTTCTCTTTCTCATCTAATTTCCTCTTGCGATTTCTCTCATCTTCACTGTTGTTAGCATTATTTGAAGGACCTTCTTCATCTGAGTCAACTATGAGCACATCATCTTGCTCTTGTGCTTATTTCAGAAAAAAAAAGGAAAAAAATGGTTAAAAGTGTGGGAGTTATTACTGGCTCACCAATAATTAATACACAATTTAAAGATAACTCCTTGACTATATCAAACTGAAGGCTAATGCTACCTTACAGAACTTTCACATATCATGTATTTAGTTCTGAACTATCATAAAATGTTTTTATACAACAAGCACCAATTTTGTTCTTTTTGGGGGGTTAAGGGTTACTGAGAACTGAACCAAGGATAAAGACCTATTTCTTTTCTAGGCAAAACAACTGCAACAAGCATTACCTAACTCAAAAGAATCATCATGATTCATTGATTTTCCAACCTGAAAATGGAAGATGCATATCCTCATAGCAATTGAAATAAACATCAACAATAAGAGTAACAAAAGAGTTCTTACAATGTGCCAGGAACTGTTCTGACCACTAGGCATATAATAACTCATTTCATCATGACAACTCTAGAAAGAAGAGCCACATTATTATCCATTTTCCACCAGGGTACAGAGAAAGGTAGAAGATATATATAGAGAGAAATATATCCATATACATATATATAGAGAGATATATAGCCCTCTATCTATATATGCAGAGGGTAAGGCTGGGATTCAAAACCACTTAGTAGGGCCCCAAATTTTATATTATGAATCTTACACTAAAGGGAGTATTATTCCCACACCACCATGTAAAAATCAAAAGCAGCATATTTATACATATTTTATTGCTATATAGCCTCTGAAACCTATGCAGAACAGACCACTATATGATCCCCCCCACCAAAAAAAGTATTATGTCTATTTCAAATTATGATTATAAACTACCAGAGGGCTGGCCAGATAGCTCAGCAGATTAAAGCACCAGCTTAGACAGACATAGTGACTGGGCTTGATCCCTGGTATGCTGTGCCAGCCCTGCTCCCCAGGGAACGATGAGGCACGATTTCAGACACTAGACATGGTGACATGCCTATAATCCCAGTGCTTAGGAGGCTGAAAACAGGAGGATCACTATGAGTCCAATCTGTGTAGTGAGACCCTACAGACCCTGTACTAGATACATGAAATAATAAAAACTACCTGAGCAGCCTTAAAAGAGACTGTTTCAGTGGAGGGAAAAGGTCACAAACCTACAGTCCATGGGACATCTACACTCCACATTCCTCAAGTCCACCCCCCAAAATTTCAGAGAACAGGAGAATCAAGAATAAACATATTGGGGGCCAGGGAGATGTCTTGGTAGAATAAGCCCTTCCCTGGCAAGCACAAGGGTCTGAGTTCAATCCCCAGCTCTACCCAAAAAAAAAAAAAGGATAAACATATCACAAATAATGCCATAGACAGGGGGTGGGGAGGTGAGGGGAGGTTAAGGAAATGGAAATGTTAAAAAAAAAAGTGGTAGCCTTAGCCGGGCGTGGTGGTGCATATAATCCCAGCACTGGGGAGGCTGAGGAAGGATTGTTGTGAGTTCGAGACCAGCCTGAGCTACAAAGTGAGCTTAAGGCCAGCCTGAGCTGCATAGTGAGACCCTGTCTCAAAAAGACAAAAAAGTGGTAGCCTGTAGTTTCCTGAATAAAGAATGTAGGGGACAGAAATAAACACCCAAATCAGACTACAGTAAACAATCAGTTGTTTGGAAAAGCACCAAGTACCAGCACTGACCCTCCACTTTAACAAAGTCACACTGGCTTACTGGAAAACTCTAAAGCAGTGTAAGTCCATAGTTATGAAACCCTCAATGGTCAGATGCATTGACTTGTTGCTCCTAAATGAAAGAGGCACAGCCTACTCTGTAGACAGAACTCACTAGCAAACTCACTGACATTTCCAGTCATAAAAATCAACATAAAATAACAAAGGGCTTTTATGTCCTCTAAAAATTTCCCTCAGTCTTAAATGTGTCCATGGATCATATACTCAAAGCCCATTGCAAAACTCAGTACTAGGCCGGGTGTGGTGGCGCATGCCTCTAATCCCAGTACTCGGGAGGCTGAGGCAGGAGGATTGTTGTGAGTTCGAGACCAGCCTGAGCTACAAAGTGAGCTTAAGACCAGCCTGAACTGCATACTGAGACCCTGTCTCAAAAAGACAAAAAAAAAAAAAACTCAGTACTAACCAACACATAAACCTACTATTTTTATGTATTTCTATCTCATAATCAGCATTCAAAAATGTAACCACAACTTGTTTCTACATACTTATGCTCTGTGAGTGATGAACTAATTACCTGCTGGCTGGGCCAGGACTTACCTGTGGAGGTGGAAGGCTGGGCTCCATCATCACTGCCATTGGTTATGCTTTTGGCAGCATCTTCTGCTTGTTTGGGCACTACTTTATCTGGAGCATCACCAACTACTTCAAATTCAACATCCTTCCCTAGGTCTTCACTGTAATGAGAACCACATACCATAAAACAGGACTACTACTATGACTAGTCACACAACAAAGGAGCAATCAGACATTACTCTTCAAAACTCAACGTATACACTATCTTCATACCACATGTTTAAATTTTGCTTAAAAAAAGAAAAGAAGAAGCAGCCAGACACCACAACACACACCTGTAACCCCAGCACTTGGGAGGATGAGGCAGGAGGACTGGTGTGAGTTAAAGACCAGCTGGGGCTAAGCTGAGCTCCACACCAGCCCAAACTATCGAGCAAGATTTGTCTCAAAAACGACAAAAGGGGCTGGGGAGATGGCTCAGTAGAATAAGTCCTTGCCTGGCAAGCGCAAGGGCCTGAGTTCAATCCCTGGTTCTGCAAAAAAAGTCCTGAGTTCAATGCCCAGTAACAACACACCCCAAAAAACTCAATGTGGCATTTTCACTTTCATTGCAGACATCTTTTCCTGTCTTTTCTTTCATTTGGTCTTTTTTTGGGGGGTAATGTCGGGGCTTGAACTTGGACTCTGCATTTGCCAGGCAGGCGCTTCAGTCACTGAGCTATTTTCCCAGCCCCTCCCATTTAGTCTTTATTGTCTTTTTTTTTTGGTACCAGGAATCCCTATATTGTCATTCAATACTTTTTAACAAGAACGAAAGGGTTAAATCTCTCAAACCACACCCTGGAAAACACGACAAGGACACAAATAAAAACTCTTTCTTCCTCTCCCCCCCCAAACTCTTTCACTTCATGGGAATCAATGAGAAATTTTTTAAAAGGCACCTTGTTCAGCATATTAAAATATGCATTATAGGCACCCTGGCGCATGCCTATAATCCTGGTACCCTAGGAACCTGGGCAATTTAGCAAGACAGTTTGAAACAAAAGGAGTGGCCACACACAGTGGCACATACTCAGTACTCAGAAGGCTAAGGCAGAAGGATCACCTCAAGTTCATAAGCAGCCTGGGCTATACAGTGAGTTCTAGACCACACATATAGTAAGACCTTGTCAGAAGAAAACAAAACACAAACAGGGCTGGGATTGTAGTGCAAGGTCCTGGGTACCAGCAAAGAGAAGAAAAAAGTAAAGGACCTTTTCTAACATAACCCTGCTGGATACATGTAAATATTCCGTAACCCAAAGCACTTTTCAGTACCTTTTTTTTAAAAAAAAAAGCAGACAAGGGGCCAGGGAGATGGCTCAGTTGAATAAGCACTTCCCTGGCAAGTACAAAGGGCCTGAGTTCAATCCCTGGTTCTGCAAAAAAAAAAAAAAAGCAAACAAGAAGTAAAATCAAACAAAAATGTGTAATGCAGGAATCTTAATAGAATAATTCTTTTTGGTTTTCTGAGAAAGGGTCTTGATACCTAGTCTAAGCTGGTCTTAAGTTTGGAACCTTCCTGCCTTATTCTCATGAGTCCTGGAACTATAAGCATATCCATGTCCAATGGGATAACTCTTAAATCTTCTGTTATTCTCACAGAATCACAAAATTACTTGCCTTGCGGGAGAAATATTTTGTTATTATTCTAGACAAGTCTTCAAAAAAACTAGATTTTAGGGACCAGGGAGATGGCTCAGTGTAGAATAACTGCTTCCGTGGCAAGCCCAGGTGCCTGACTTCAATCTCTGGTTCCAGACAAAAAAAAAAAACAACCTAGATTTTATTGCAGTTGAATTGCTGAAATGAATTCATCTGTGATTAAAACTATACAAAATCCTAGAGTCTGTGTCATTCTGTCACCACTGTTGACAGTTCTTTAAATATTTTTTGATTATCCATTTATGAATCCCAATTTTCTCCCCCTAGATTAAAAACTTCAAAGAATTCAGTGGCCAACTCAAATGTACTACTGTGGAGTTTGAAATGAACAGTACAGTTTAGGGGTAAGAAAACATTTTTCAGGGGACCAGGAAAATGGCTCAGTAGAAAAAACATTTCCCTGGCAAGTACTTATTCTACTGAGCCATCACCCCTGCCTCCATTTAATTCCTTATACTTAAAATACTGATAGTGCCTACCTATGAAGGATGTTGATCAATAAAGTGTAGTCCTGAAGAAAGTCATCTGCTTGAAGCCGACTGCCATTTCTAATTCCAAATTCTGACAACTTCTTATGATTATTAGCTAGGAAAATAAGAAAGGAACATCGATACTTTGTTTTCATGAAGTCCAGTTAATTTTTAAAAAGCTTAATTCATGTTATAGGCCAAACTGTGTCCCTCCAAAATTTGTACATTGAAATTCTAATTCCTAATACTTGAGAATTTACCTGTATTTGGAGACAGCTTTTTTAAGACAAGATTAAGTTAAAATGGTCCTTTATGGGTAAGCTTTAATCCAAGCTCACTGGCATCTTTATAAAGAGGAAATTTGTACATACAGAGAGACTTAAGAGATGTGCCCCTCAAAGGGAAGTCTGTGAAGACACAGAGCCAAGGAGGGAATCCTCAGAAGAAACCAAACCTATCAACACTTTGATCTAAGATTTCCAGCTTTCAGAACAAGAAAAAAAATTTTCACTGCGGTATTGAAATTTTCACAGCAGCCTTAACAAATTCACTATAGGTAGTGGTAAGTGACCCATTTAGAACTTTCAACAGTAACAGCCAGCTGAGCTGTGCCATGTGTGCCATAGGTTTGCCATCACTTCACTGAGGTACTAGGCACTCGGGACTTCACCTGGAACATATTCAACTACCAAAATTACTTCAAGGGGATCAAATTCTGAGTATCCTTTTACATTTTAATCAAATTAATTGCAATTACATGAAAGAGTCAGAAGCTACTTCATTTTTAGTACGGGGGATTGAACCTAGATCCTTACAACACAGTAAGGAAGATCTACCAGTATGGTACCTCCCCAGGGTCTAACATTTTTCTACAAACAGCTAGTGAAGCCTCCCCAATAATAATCACTCCAACTTGTTTTGTTTGTTTGTTGTGGAACTGGGGATTGAACTCAGGACCTTGTGCTTGCCAGGGAAGCGCTTATTCCACTGAGCCATCTCCCCAGCCCCACTCAAACTTGTTTTTCACATACTATTTCTACTTTTTTTGTGTGTGGTATGGAAGAACAAACTCAGTACCTTATGTTTGCCAGGCAGGTGCTTATGCTACTGAGCTATATCCTGGCTTCTACTTTACTGTAACATCCTGATTAAGGAGCATATCATTCTTGGTATCGATAAACCTTGTTTTCTAGATGCAATGCCACATACCTGTAGTCCCAGCTACTAGGAAGCTGAACCAGGAAGCTAATATGAACCTGTAAGTTAGAGGCCAGCATTGGCAATGCTGAGAAGCCCCACTTCAAAACCAATAAAACCTGTTTGCTGTGTTACCTATAAATAATCCATGATGAAACTATCCCTTCTTACCTAAAATATTTTTCTGCCTTCTAATTATCCCTTCTCTCCTGCAAATGTCCATTCATTCATTAATTCATTTATTTATTTTGGATCTTAGTAAGTGTCTACAGGATCTCACTATGTAGATCAGACTCACAGTGATCCGCCTGTGTTCAGTCTCCCAAGAGCTGGGATTACAGGTATTGCCACCAGGCCGGGGAATCGATCCTCAGCTGGTGCATCTACCTAAGCAGGCACTTTAATCTGCTGAGCTATTTTATTTGGCCAGACAATATCCATTTATTATTTCATCACCTGTGAGGGTGATGTGTTATTTAGAAACAAACACTGGTCGATTTAAATGACATAACTTCCAAAAATCATTTCAATTTTTCAACCCAATAATCCCTCCTCCTTTTATTTTTCATTATTGGGGATAGGACCCAACCAAACTTTCTACAAGCGAGGTAGGCAGTCTGCCACTGAGCTACACTGTCCTCCTTTTATTTTTCATTATTGGGGATAGGACCCAACCAAACTTTCTACAAGCAAGGCAGGCAGTCTGCCACTGAGCTACACTGTCCAGGCTTATCACATCTAAGAAAAATACGTAATTTGCCTTAGTATGATACCCAGAAAACACAGTTTCTTCAGATTTCCAGATTTCATTCTGTTTTAGTGTTTTTCACATGCTGTCTTTTGGGAAATGGTATTTGGTACTAAAACTTCTAACCCCAAACCTCTTCCTAAATTCAAGTTCTGACTAGAAACTTCTCAGAACCAACAGGTTCAAAAGGAAAGGAAACCAATTAACCTTGATTCTTTCCCCATCCCTATTTTTTTTGATCCCTCCCCCAGTTACTGAGGATTGAACTCAGGAGACCTTGTATTTGCCATGCAGGATTTAAACAAGTTCTCAATATGTGTACATCACCATGTGTAGCTTAATGTGCTTTCTTTGTTGTTATTGTTTTTTTTTGGTTTTGTTTTTGTGGAACCAGGGATTGAACTCAGGCCCTTGTGCTTGCCAGGGAAGCATTTATTCTACTGAACCATCTCCCTGGCTCAAATCCTGAGCTAAGCTGTACTTTATTTTATGTATGTATGTATGTATTTATTTTCTTGGTGGTACCGGGGATTGAACTCAGGACATTATACCTGCCAGGCAAGTGCTTATTCTACTGAGCTATCTCCCAGGCCCCTAATGTGGTTTCTTATCTTGATGAATTAGCATCATCTCTGAAACTAGAGTTGAGGCAATAATCCTGTACAGGCCTAATGATGCTATTTACTTTTCTCTACCTATGCTCCAAATTGTGATCTTGCAGGGCCGGTGAGATAGCTCAGAGGACTAAGCACCTGCTTAGATACGTATAGGGACCCCCAACACCACAGTCCATGCGGGCCCTGCCTACAGACATGCTGAGCTGGCTTTGAATCCAGGCATGGTTTTGCATGCCCGTAATCCCAACACTGGAGAAGCTGAAAATAGAAGGATTATTATGAGCATGAACTGCACAGTGAAGATTCTATATCAAATACATAAATTCCTTCCAAAGTCTCCTGCAGTCATGGGCAGCTTCTGGAGTTTGTGATTATGGTGCGTGTAGGTGCTACAGTCACCCTGGAACAACTAGCTAGCTGCTGAAGCTGCTGCCCTTTCCTTTGCTTTTCTGCTCTTTCAGCCCACATGAACTGGCTGCTCCACGGCATGTGCCACTGCCTCAGAACCAGCTGATTATGGACTGAAACCTCCACTAACTGAGCTAAATAAACCTTTCCTTCCTTCATTTTGGGTGTTTGGTATTTTGTTCCAGCAATGAGAGAAGAATAACTGAGACAGAATTTGGTACAAGAAGTTGGGTTGTTTCTCTGACTACCTGACCATGTGTGGATTTCGAACTTCTGGGAACAGCTTATGGGAAGAGATAGGAAGGGTTTAGAGATGTTGCCTACAAGAAAAGTGCTAGAATGCCTTCAATAGTTCTGTATGGAAGATTCTGGTCAGAGCTTAGAAGACCAGAGGCTGATAGAAATACTGTCTGTAAAAACCAGGCTGGGGAGGTTTCTGCTGGCAAGAAAGACTACATTGGTTGTTGGACTCTAGATGATGTGTGTTATGGCTCGGCAGAAAGCTTGTGTGAATTTTGCTCGTGTCCAGAGACTTGCCTGAGACTGACATTAAAGTACAGTGGAGGTGCCGGGGAGATGGCTCAGTGGAATAAGCACTTCCTGACAAGCTCAAAGACCTGAGTTCAATCCCTGGTTCCGCTAAAAAAAAAAAAAAAAAAAAAAAAAATACAGTGGACTGATTATAATCTTACAAAAGAAACTTCAATAGGGCTGGGGAGATAACTCAGTAGAATAAGTGCTTGCCTGGCAAGCACAAGGTCCTGAGTTTAATCCCCAGTTCCAAAAAAGCAAGCAATCAAGCAAGCAAGCAAGCAAGCAAGCAAGAAATTTAAAGGTGGTCAAATGTTCAGGCAATAGCATGGCTATTGTTGTGGGCTTTGTCAGATTTATTTTGAGAACCAAGAGCAAAAAACCCAGCAGGATGATTTAAAATATATAAGTTTGGTCAGAAAGGAAGCACCAATAAAGCCGTGGACAGCAAAGTTAGAGCTGAGAAGATCTCCACTGCTGAGGAGTAAGAGAATAGAAAAGATGGCCTAAAGGCTCATAGGAGAGGGCAGGTTTCAGCCCTTTGCAGCCTCAGAATTACACGAGTGAGGGACTTTGCCTTGAAGGGAAAGCCATAGAGCCCCACATTCCAGAATAGCAGTGGCCACACCAGGATCCAAAATGGCACAAGCATAGAGAATTTGTTCCTTGGAATCAGGTTCAGAATGCTCAATGATCCAGGCACTTGGCCCCTACAACCAAGGGAGAAGAAAACCTGGCTACTGCTCCTGCTGGCAGCAGACCTTGGTATTATCCACATGGCCTTGGTTTTAGGTACTTTAAGAATGCAGGAGGAATTCTGAGGTTAAGGCTTCCACCTAGATTTTACAAAAGGCCTGGGAGACCAGGCAGTGTGTCTGTGAGAGGGTGGTATGTAAAGCTGTGAGAAGCCTATGCACTGGAAACCCCAGAAGTTTGGAAAAGCCAGGAATGTAGATCATCTAAGGAAAACTGCAAGAAGAGAACAAAGCAGGCCTAAAAGAGTTTTGGAGCTACATTGTAGCACTGGAGCTCAGAATTTGTCATAGATTATTTCACATGTTCCACATGTAACTGCAGGACTCAGTGTTTGCCCTGTTGGATTTTGGATATGCTTTAGTCCCAATGCTTTGTATTGCACCTTATTGTTTGTTACCTTTTGGAATGGTAATGTTTATCTTTTGCCATTGAACGTTGGAAGTGTTTTAACTTTTTATTTGTACAAGGGTTCTCACAGCTAAGAGTTTGCCTTGGATCTTGGAGGATACTTGGGAATTGGACTTTTTCAGCAATGTGAAACTGTAGGATTCAGAGATGGACTAAAATGTCTTTTAAGGAATGTGCATGAGTCTTTGGGGGTCCAGGGGTGGAATGTTATGGTGTCTAGTTGTTCCCTCAAAGCCTTATGCAATCATTGGACAGCTTCTGGAGTTTGTGATTAATTATGATGAATGTGGGTGCTGCACCTGTCCTGGGCCAGGTGATCTGCATTACAATGAGAGGGGAAAGAGGCTAGCTAGCTGCTATCCTTCCCTGTTTTTTTTTAAATCTTTGCTGCTGACATGAACAGCTGTTCTGTGCCATGTGCCACTCTGTCTTGGAGCTAGCCAAGTATGGACTGAAAAGTCTCACTAACTGTGAGCTAAATAAACCTTTCCTTCCTTAATTTTGGGTATTGGGTATTTTGTCCCAGCAAGGAGAGAAGAGTACCTGAGACAACTAGCTTCCTTACTTATGCAGATCATAATGCACCATATTGTTCTTTTGCTTAAACTGTGTTGGGAGGACACTGGGCAAATGGAACTCAAGGGACAAGAGCAAGATGTCTCACAATGATGTGTATAACACAGAAAAGTGCCTCATGGTCACTGCCAACACTAGAGTACTTTCCCTGGCCACTGTAAGAACGTACTAACTGGCAATCCCCAAGTCCCTTTAATACTGTTTTTTTTGTGGAACCAGGGATTGAATTCAGGCTCTTGCACTTGCCAGGGAAGTGCTTATTCCACTGAGCTATTTCCCGGTCCCCCCTTTAATACTGTTTTATCTCTGTCCATATGACTTATTTCTTCCACAAAAAACTAACTCTGGACTGGGTAGATAGCTCAGTGCTTAACTGCCTGCCTGGCAAGAGTAAGGTCCTGAGTTCAATCCCTGTTATTAAGAATAAAAAAAAAAAAAAACTAACTTTATAAAGTACTCAAAAACTCACTTTGAACTCATACTCTTGTATATCATCCTTCTAGGTGTTAAAACTATACATTAGGCTGGCAAGATAGCTCAGCAGTCTAAAGCACCTCTCAGGGACCGCGGTTCCATCCCCAGCACCACATGCCATGCAGCCCCTCCCCCCAGGGCAGGCTGAGCTGACCTCCCCTCCCGCAAAAAAAAAAAAAAAAGAATCTGTGATGTGTAGCAAGACACTGTAGTAAATAAATGAATTTAAAAAAAAGACTAAATCCATTTGTCAATAATCTCTATCTGCCCAAACTATAAAGTATCTCAAGCTAAGCACCACCGTCTCACCCATAGGCTGAATGGGCCTTTAACACAAGATTACAAATGTGAGTAACTCTCAGTAGCATAAAAATGGCAATATTTAAGGAATTGAAATTCTTAAGCAGTTTTCATTTTTAAGCTATCATTTGAAAGAGCTGATAAGAACTTTAGGGGGACAGCGTATGACTACAGATGCTTAGAAGGACACGAAGACAAATGGTTAAAATGGGGTTTAAATATTTAATTAGACTCCTAAAATAAGAGTAGCACAGTGTGATTGCCAATTACAAATGACCTAAGATAGGAACAATTCTTTAACCAACAACCACCATCAAAAATTCCAACATTAAATATTATTTTAAAGACAACTTGGGAGACTGGGCATGGTGGTACATGCCTATAATACCAGCTCTTAGAGGAGACTGTAAATGGGTGATCACTGAGTCCAAGACCATGTAGACCCTCCCCTAAAATAAAAAATAAATAAATAATACAACTTGACCTGGGAATATAGCTCAGTGAGACAAGTGCCTGTCTAGCAAGCAGAAGAGCCAGAGTTTGAGTCCTGGTACCAAAAAAACCCCAGAAAAGATATTTAAATCCCCCATCAGGATGTAGCAATGTACACTGAATAAAGGACCACTAAAAAGTAGTACACCTAATCTCCGAAAATAA